>JAAVTG010000643.1:0-68267 GCA_011947345.1 Phytophthora quininea
TTCTTGTTGAAAACATTTTTGAGCGGATGTGCGGGCTTTGGCGTATCGTAGTGTAGTGTCTGCAGGTATGAAGACGCGATGGGGGAGTCGGCGAAGCTCCCTAAGTTGGCCGGTAGTCTATTAGATGCTAGTCGACAAGTGAGCTAAATGAGCTTGTCTATCGTTTGGGGACTCCGTGCCCCGAGCATGGAGTAGGGTGGTTGACAGTCGTGTCAACACAAATGTCGTTATCTACTCGGAGGTCATCACGTATTGCGATACCGTGTCATCCTGGCTCGCGCTACGAATTGATGTGCACGAGACCATCCAGTCGCCACCACTGCGGCTGGCTGGGCATGGCTGGTGATCTCCACACTACGCGTAGCAGACAAAGTATCGGTGGGGCGAGGACCTATACGATTACATATTTCAGCTCTCCATTAGCTTGATAAACGCTCACATCGACACCAACGCGTTGCGTGACGTCAATGGAGAGGATTATGTGCAACGAGAGAACACAATGCTTGCAATCGGAAACAGCAATAAGAAGAAGCACCACCTGGCACACGCGACATACCGCAGTCGCAAGAAACTTCGCCATTAGATGGTGCTAGACGACCTTCCGGCCACGCCGATATGGACAGCGACTCGGAAGATACTCCTCTGTAGAGTAGCTGGTTGGATGGTCAGTTAATTGTAGACTACACCGTCTTCCAAGAAGTCGCTGCATTCATTGCCGGCTTGTTGATCAACTGGAAAGGAATTCGTTCGTTCATTTTTGGTTGGGATGTTTCTGTGAGTTGCTGTGGAACTGGTTTTGCGCTTTATCGGCGAGCATTTCGGTGTAGCCCTGTCGGGTGACGAACACAGCACTCGATCTACAGCGTCTCGCACACGGCGCGCATCTTGTCCAAGTACTCGGCCGCGTGTCTGGGCTGGAACACGAGCGCCGGACGGAAGCGCACCGACTTGACGCCGCAGCCGCCCGAGGCGACTCCGTTCGCCTTCATCCGGTCGACAAATGCGTTGCGCACCGCCTCGGTCGGGAAGTCCATTGCCAGGTACGTGCCCTGGCCGCGCACATTCGACACCAGCGCCGGGAACTCGGCCGCGATCTCGAGCAGTCCTGCCTTGAGGTAGTCGCCCGTGATGGCCACGTTCTCCAGCAGAGCGTCGCTCTCCACCGCCTCCAGCACTGCCTGCAGCGTGATCATCTTGGTCGGGTCGCCCATCCACGTGTTGAAGATGCGGTAGCCCTCGCGAAGGCGGAACTCGTGCTTGGCGAAGAAGCCGCCGGTCTGCAGCTTCTTGCTGAACGTCACCACGTCCGGAGGGTTCTCCAGCGCCCAGTGCTCGTGCGCCCAGAACTTGCCCGTGCTGCCTCCGCCGGTTTGAACCTCGTCCACAATGAAGGCCACGCCGTACGTCGCCGCCAGGTCGCGCAGCTTGCGGAAGAAGGCCGGGCTTGCGTGGTTGTCGCCGCCTTCCGCCTGGATCGGCTCCACGATCATGCCAGCGATGCGCGAGTCCTTCGGGTCCGTCATTTTAGAGCTGTGTGCAAGTAGCGTCTCCACCTCTTCCAGACACCGTTTCTCCTCCGCTCGGTTTGCAGCCTCATTGGCCTCCAGCGGGTACTTTAGCTTGGGGAACGGGGCCACAGGCCAGTCGAACGCCGGCACGTCCACCTTGTGGATAGCCTTGGAGTGCGTCGTCGACAGACACCCGAGCAATCTGCCGTGGAAGCCTCCCTGGAAGCTCAAGATGCTCAGGTTGGGCGTCCCAGGCAGCTCGTGCGCCATGCAGCTGTCCAGATCCTCCTTCGAAGGCGGTTGGCCACCCTCATCTTGGTTTGGAACCACATGAAGACCGCCTTGTAGGCGTTCTCGTTGGAGCATGAGCCGCACATGAGCGTGTTAACGTCCTCCAGCCCTTTGGGGGCCACCTTGAGCAGTGTATCCGCGATGCGGTCGACCCAGTCAGCTGGAGGGAACACGCCCAGACACGGACGCTGCGCCAGCATGGCCAGGTTGTGCTTGTCGGTCATGGCCTCCAGCACCTTTGGGTGGTTGTAGCCCAGCGGCAGCGACGCGATCTGGCCGTAGACGTCCAGGAAGCGGTTGCCGTCCACGTCCACCAGGTAGTTGCCGCGACTGGCCGCGTAGTCGGCAAAGAAGTTGACGGCGCAAGTGTTCTGCAGCGCCGACAGCCGCTCGAGCTGCTGCTTGGACTTGGGGCCTGGCACGTGGCTCGTGACGATGGCAGCGCTCGGATACTCGTCCGGGAAGGCTGGCGACGGCGTGGCAGGGAAGGAGCGCGTGCTGGTGGCCATGCAGCGCCGCCATGAAGAGAGACGGACACGCAGAGACAGCGGACGCAGCATCTTGACAGCGAACAGACTTGATTCCGACGGTGCAGAAAGCGGAGTGAGTCTCTTTGGGCAAGATCGGGACGTTGAAGCTGGTGTGGACGCCTTTGTATGGCTGCTCCGATTTGCTGCGCGGGAGTGAGGACAGCTGGACTTGACTCTCGACGCGTCATGGAGATCGCGCGCTGGATGAACAGAAGGCTGGACGACAACCAGGAGAACATTGCTAAGATGCAGCCCGTAGCACCCCCTGCCAGTTTACGTTACGACGGGAAAGGAGGAGCGTCTACGCGTGTATCAACAGCATTGCCAAGAGCAAAAGGAGGGACTTGTCGGTCCTAGAGCAAGCGTGCTGCTAGCGATCCATCACCAGGACGCTCAGAGATATTTGCGATCAATGGCGAGGTGTCCTTTGAAGCGACCGACTTTTCGTAGCTCGGATCTGCAGCCATGAGCGTCAGCATCAAGGTCTCGGTCCGCTGCCGGCCGTTCACGTGCGATGACAAGCTGGGCGTCGTGCTGACGCAGAACGGCGAGGAGGAAGGCGACGTGGAGCTCATCAACTCGACCTACTCCACCACGTTTCCCTTCAGCTACGCGTGGTGGAGCGCCTACGGCTACCAGCGACACATTCAAGGCGACCCGCTGCCAGCGGACAACATGACGCTCGTCAACCAGCAAATGGCCTACGAAAGCGTCGGGCTCAAGATCAAGTCCGACCTGCTCGGTGGCAACGCCGTCGTGTTGTTTGCCTACGGGCTCTCTGGGTCCGGGAAGACCTTCACCGTGTTTGGGGTGGGTCGGCAATGTTGTTGTAATGCGTCATCGAACTACAACTAACACCGTCGTTGCTCTCTTAGCCGGATGCTGTCGATATTCCTGAAGCGTGGTTTAAGCACGAAGATCCCCACGCTCTGGTAGGAACCAACTTTACCAGTGTACGACTTGGAATGGTGTGCTGACAACTGAGATTGCTATTGCTCAGTGGGGCATTTTTCCGAGACTAGCGTACGAACTGTTCAAGGAGAAGCAGGACGGTTGGAAGATCTCCATGAAGTACTTCCAGAATGTCGTCGACACGGTGCGTGACCTCATGTCGCCCGTCGCGCAGGAACAGCAATACAAGTCGGGAATGCGCAAGGACCCGGACGGATTTATGGACATCGAGTGGTGTCAATCGGTGGTGCTGAAGGACTGGAACGACTTGCGCAGGACCTTCATGGCAGCGAACGCCAAGAAAGCGATTGCCCCGACGCAGTTCAACCACCAGTCCACCCGAGGGCATTGCATTATGACGCTCGAAGTGGAGAAACCAGACCCCGAACGTGAGGGCATGAAGCAGAGAGGTCGCGTTTACGTGTGCGATCTCGCAGGTACAGAGCCTGCCGGTGACATTGTCTACGCCGACTACAAGAAGGTCGTGTTTGAGAATGGCGAAATCGAGCACAAGTACGTGGGACCTCATCCAGACGCGTCCAAGTCCAAGGAGTTGCAGGACCAAGGCAAGAAGATCAACCTGTCGCTGACAGAGATGGCGCAGTTTTTCATGAAGATGGCCGAGGCCGTCAAGGCCAACAAACTCAAGCCGGGTATGTCCATTCCAGGCTGCAACTCGTACTTCTTGTGCAAGTACCTCAAGGATACGATGCTGCAGGCGAGAACGTATCTCTTCTGTGCCATTCGCCCAGAAGTCAAATTCCACGGCTACACATTCTCCACTCTCGGTTTTGCAAAGAATGCGTCTGTGATCAAACTCCAGCCGAAGAAGGCCTCGACAGCAGCGAGTCCAGCCGAACGGAAGCTCATGGCTGAACTGGAGCAGATGAAGGCGTTGGTGAACCAGCTAAAGGAAGAGAACGAACGTATTGCTAAAATTCGCAGTGCTGCTGGAAGTGCAGAGGCTGCTACGTCAGATGATGCTGACAATGAAGAAGCCCCAAGTGATGCTGCTAATGCACAAGTTGCGCAGTTGAGCGAGTTACTCAACCAGAAACAAAAGGAGCTGGAAAATGTATTGACTGGAGGGAGTGGAGGTCCTGGTGGCGGCATGAGCGCCCAGGACGAAATGATGCAGCGGCAGCGCGAGGAGTATGGGAAGCGCGGTATTCACCTGTACCATTTCGAGGCCGACACAACGTCGCCGTATCTGATCAACTTGGATGTGGATGCGTACCGATCAAAGCGATTTATGTTCCTCTTGGACAAGCCCCAACTGACAGTTGGTCCGCAGGGAGAAATCCAACCGATATCGTTGAGTATTGTGAGTGGACATTGCTCGTTTGAGAACGACGGGAGCGAAATTTTCCTGTGTGCTGGAGCTGGAGATGTCATGCGTAACGGCAAGAAACTTGAGAAGAACGAACGCCTGCAACTCGCGCCGTACGACCGTATCGTGCTTGGCAATGAGCTCATGCTCTTCGTTTACCCGGGTCGTGAGCCTGATGCCGAGCCACCCACAGCGGATTCAGCTGCTGCGGAGTACAAGGAGGCCTTGCAAACGGTGGATAATTCTGCGATGAATGAGCTGCAGGAGCAGATGAAGAAGTTTGAGGAAGAGAAGGCAAGGTGGGAGAAAGAACGACAGGAACGAGAGGCTGCTGTAGCTGCTGCAGCGGCAGCCGCCGCGGCCGCTGCTAGTGCTGATGATGCGGCTATAACTGCTGTGGCCGAAGCTGCAGCAGCGGCGGCGGCGGCTGCAGCAGCGCAAGCTGAAGAGGAAGCGCGACTCGCTGCAGAGAAGCAGCGTGAGCTTCTTGCTCGCCAAGTCAACGACCAGGAACTCCGAGAAGTCTTACCGAAAATTGCAGAGCTGACACAGATCGTCAAGTTCTTGAACCGCGATGTTCTGAGCTTTGAGACTGCTTTACAAAGCTCCTCCATGGAGGACAAAGAGGGCAATGGAATGACTGGAATCCCCAAAGTCAAGGTGAAAGTGCACAACAATGCCACCGACGAAACAATCTTCTTAGATGTGTTCGAGTTTGTGAAAGCACACGCGTTGCTGAAAGATGAAGTGGCTTTCCTGCGCAACGCCATCATGAACGATCGAGAGTACGAGTCTCCTGCTGGCCACGACCCCATCACACTACTCTTCGACAATTCCTTCCACGTTGGCAGCGCCACCACGTTCCTTGAATACTTGATCTACAACTTGGAGACGGAACTGGACGAGTCTCAGCTCAGTATCAAGCTGGCAGTTCCTCCGTTCAACACTATCGGCAAACTTCAGGTGATTTGGACTCCTTTGTCATCCCCAGACCCAGAGAAACACAACGAGGACGACTTAATGGACGTCGAGAGTCCAAATGACCTCCTCGGTAAGCCCTGGACGTTCAAGATCCGCATTGTTGGTGCCACTGGGCTCCCCATCATCACCGACTTGGCGTATTGCCAATATGAATTCCTCGGTGAACTTTTCACTACCGAAAGCGTGGAGCAAAATACGCGGAGTCCAGTGTTCAACTACGAGTTCATCCATCATGTGGACTGCGTCACGGACCAGTTCATCGAGTATCTGCAAACTGCGCGCCTCGAGTTCCAAGTGTTCGTGAATCCGTACATCATGGATCCCCCAAGGACAAGATTTCGACAAAGAACCCCGTCATTGCGGCGCAACTCGGCGAAGGACACGCAGGTTTGGCAAAATGCTCCGCTATCGCTGATGACTCTTTGTCTGACGAACCTTTGATTAATTCCGTGGGAACAGCCAAACCGACGTATGACGAGCTTCAAGCCAAGTGTTCGCACTTCGAGAAGAGCTTAACAAGTGCATTGGAGGACTTGGCGTTTTTAAAGGACCAATATCGGAACGCTGTCGGGAGGTGGGGCCTTTATTACGATATTTGCTGGTGCTAGCAACTAACACATTCCTCCGCGTGTAGTGAACCACCTCCCCGTTTACCAGCTCTCGGAAATGCTGATGAGACGTCAAGCAGTCCAACACACTCAGGACCCTGCACTCCAAGAAAGAAACTCGAGTCAGCCAGAAAGAGCGACTCGCGCCTGAACAGCCCGACAAAAGAAGCGAGGGGTGCTGTTCCATCCGTAGCTCAGTAGGGCTTGAATACGCCGAGCACACGCTTTGGTTTCGAACATATTTTTGGAGGCTGTCGAGGCGTCTTCTAGTGTTTGTGTGATAGTGCAAAACGCAGGGAAACATGGACGAGGGTGTCAAAGCTTCCGCTGTCGATGTGGCCTCGACTGCTGCCGTGAGATCGAAGTCTCTGTTTCCTCGCGTGCAGCTCGATGATGTTCAAGTCGAGGTACGATCAGTTTGTTCGTGTTACCCCCGCGATTACTTACCACTTGTTCGTTCAGGTTGGGAATGAGTCGCCAGCTCGAAGACAAACGTTCAACATTCCTTCGTCGATGCCCTCTGCAATCCCCTCTGTCTCTCGAATGGCGTCCATTAGCACAATTAATGGTGCTCCCTTGAAAGTGTTGATTGCGTCTTGGAACGTGGGCAATGCAATGCCACCAAAGGATTCAAAGCTGCTGAACGACTGGATCCCGGAAGAAGGCGGCGACTTTGACGTCATTGCTATTGGACTACAAGAGAGCACATATAAGAGCGGCAAAGTATCGGAGAATTTGGTGCAGCCAGACAATAGTGGTCAAGCTTCAAGTCCGGGCAAGGCCGATGATGATGATGAGGTCGACGATAGTGAAGGCGGTGTCCGTCTTGCAGCTGATATTGATGTGGCCTATATCGAAGAGGGAGGCGACGACGACGATGACGAAGAAGAAGATGAAAGTGAGGCGAAGGTCGATGAAACGGGGGCAAGACGTCTTCCATGAGAGCCAACAGCCAAAGGAGCTTGTCAAATGCCGATGAAGGTAATAATGCCAGTAGCGACGGAATCGGAACTAGTCGCTCTGGTGCTCCCACTAGCAGCTCGACATCAGAAACAGCTACGAATGGTGCAATCGGTGCCAGTAAATCCTCCGAGGTAATTGTGAAGCGCTCGCGGACCAAAAAGGTATGCGCAAGATGACTCGAATGGTACGACAGCTCAGCAACAATTTGCGCGAAACGAAGGCAGACGGGCTGGATTATCCCTTCAACAGGCAGATCTACTTCCACCTTGGCGAGTGCTACGCGCTGGTTGGGAAGGTTGAACTCATGGAGATGCGGCTCTTTGTTTACGTCCACGAGCGCAACAACGTCACAGACGTTGAGAAGCTCGCCATCCCGACCGGGCTGGGAAGCGTTATTGGAAATAAGGTATGGGGTGGTGTTCCTTGGTGATCGAGTTTTGCGTCTAACCTACATCTGTTGTAGGGTGGCTTGCTTTTCAAATGTGTCGTTGAAAACACGTCGTTGTGTTTCGCGAGCTGCCACTTAGCTGCTCACCAGGACCAAAAGTTCCTTGACAAACGCAACAGTGATGTGCGTCTTTCCTTTTGCTTCTACTCCAGTGCTGCAACACTCACGAGTTTTTGTGTCTTGTAGTGTGCTACCATTCTTGGCTCTCAGTTCTGTCAAAAGAACGTGTCGATCGACCACCAATTCGACCATTGTTTCTGGTTCGGCGACCTGAACTACCGCGTGGACCTGAACTACACTACGCCGCAGCATCGCAGTCACGACAAACATTGTGCCGAGGTCATGACTCTTGTGCGTGCCAAGAAGTGGACACTTTTAAACGAGAACGACCAGCTAAAGCATCAGATTGACAGCAAGAAGGCTCTGACTGGGTGGGAGCTTCCACCAGCACTATTTCCACCAACGTTCAAGAGAGTGCGGCACAGTCTTGAAGAGTACTTGGTACGTTTTGCCTCCGCGTCATGCTTGGACTCGGGACGTAACTGCGTGTGTGTGCAGCTAGAGCGTGTGCCTTCTTACTGCGATCGCATCTTGTACAAATCGCTGCCTGGTTTGAGGGGCAGTATCAAGTTGCAGCGATTTTCTTGCTTTGAATCCATCGCAACCAGCGACCACAAGCCGATTGCGGCCGCGTTTCAAGTGGGCCGAACTCCGCCGATTAATGTGGGCAGGTGCAGCCAGCCCACGGTTGTCGAATTCACGGATCTCGCTGGTAACGACCTGCTTGGGCTCGACCTGGCAGGACTGAGCGACCCATACATCAAATTCTACTCGGCTCCGAGTAATGCGGTGCAAGTAGACGCGTCTGGGAGCCATCCCAGCACGTCGACCATTTCAAACTCGTGCACACCAGGTAGACATTGTTGCTGGGTTGAGTCGCTTCCTCGCTGCTAACTCTCTCGTGTTTAATTTCAAAAGGTGGCGAGACGACCAAGTGCCCAAGCTTCACGTGTTGGGTGAGCATGAGCGCGATGTGAAGCGCGTTCACTTGACGTTGGTAGTCATGGACTACGACGCCACTTCAAAAGACGGCGAGACAGCTGAGCCGGCGGCGATGGTCGATGCAACCGGCGCAGCCCACGAGGACGCGGGCGACGAAGCACGGGCGGCAGCGGACGGCGTGGCGGCGGCTCAAGACGCCGGCGAATGGCTGCTCCGCTCGACGGCGCCTGCCGTGCCAACCCAGGCCCAGGCGGCGCCGGAGCGGCGCTGTTCAAGCCCAGCGGCCCGGTGGTGTGGACGTGCCCACTTCATGCCGAGCAGCAGCGAGACCAACAACACGGCGGAGTATACCGCGCTGCTGCTTGGCGCCGCGCCGCTGCCGACCACGGCGTCACGAAGCTGCGCGTGGAGGGCGACAGCACGCTGGTGATCCAGCAAGTGCGTCGCATATTCGCCACGCGCAGCACCGCCCTCCGACGCCTGCGCAACCTGGCCAAGACCGAGCTGGCGCGTGCTTTCCACCACATCGACCGCCAAGACAACGGCCACGCGGACCGACTGGCCAACGCGGCGCTCGACCGCCGCGGCACGAAGGTGGAGTGCGGCGTGCACGCCGACGGCGACGGCTGCTCCAGCACCGAGGTGGCGACCACGGCGGCACGAGCAGGACGCTGCCACGACACGGGCGCCACCACCAACAGCGCGCCACCGGCCGATGAGCCGATGCCGAAGCGGACGACGACGAGGCCGTCGGCGACGTCGACGACGGCAGGTCTACGCGCCGATGCGCATCGGCCCCGACGCCGTGCCACGACGGAGACCACGCCTTCACCTGCGCAAGCTGGACGAGGCCGAGCACGACGAGGCTGCTGCGGTGGTGGAGCGGCTGGGCGCGACGATGGCGGCCAAGATCGCCGATGCGAGCGACTGGGAGACGGCGGAGGGCCATCACGGCCCTGCACAGACTCTACGAAATATTGCAGCCGTTCTCCCAGGGCCATCGTCGTCCCCAGCCTCCCCACCAGCCCACCAGCAACCCCAGCAGCAGCACGCGCACCAGCAGCAACCTGACCATCAGCTGCCGGTTCAGCCCCAGCACGGGCTCGCGCAGCCAGCACCACCCAGTGGACGGCGTCGCCGACGCCGAGGAGGGCGCTCCAGCGCAGCAAGCGCCGACGGCGACAGCGGCCGCCCCGAGTAACGCGCCACCACCGCGAGCACCGCCTCGACGAGGCTCTTGATGACCTGCACGCGGTGGAGCACGCGACGCCGGGAAATCGCAGCGCGGTCAACAAAGCTCGGCGGCGTGTTGGGCGCGTGGCTCGGCCATCGCACAGCAGCGCCTCCGCCACCGTTTCGACACGGAGGAGAAGGCGTGCGTGGAGGCCGTCCTCGCCGCCGCACGCGCCAAGAGGACAGCAGGAGTGTCAGGACCAGCAGCACAAGCGACGACGGCGGCGACGGCGACGGCGACGAGCAGCGGTGGCGACGACGACGACGGGAAGTGCCCTATCCCGGCCGCCCGGCTCTGGGAGCACTTCACCGCCATCAACACACCGACAACCAGCGCGATGGCGCCAGTGGGCGCCTGCGCCGCGCTCGCTCGCCTGCCGCCCGCCACCGACGCCGCCTGCTGACGGACCCGCCGACGGTGGACGAGATCGAAAGCCAGCTCCACCGTGCGCGCGGGTCCTCCAGCCCAGGCCTGACGGCATCGGCTACGACGTGTACAAGGCGTTCACGTCGCAGCTGATGCCGGCGCTCCACGCCGCGTTCCAGTGCTGCTGGCAGCACAAGAAGGTGCCCCAGAGCTGGAAGCTCGGCGCGGTGCGGCTGCTGTACAAGAAGGGCCCGCAATCCCGCTTGCTGGAGGCCCATCTGCCTCCAGCAAGCGATATACAAGCTCTACACGGGGTCCTCGCGCGGCTGGTGCGGTGGCTGGACGTCAACGGCCGCCACGCACCTGGCCAAAAAGGGTCCGAGCGCTCAACGGCTGCGGGAGCACAACTTCCTCGCAGCCACGCTCGTCGACCAGGCCCGCCGCAAGCGACGCACGCTCTTCGAAGTCTGGTACGACTTCCGCAACGCGTTCGGCAGCGTGCCGTTCGCGTTGTTGTGGGACTCGCTGACGCGGCTTGGCGTTCCCGACGACTACGTCGCCATGTGCAAAGGGCTCTACGAGAGCGCGGCGTTCGTCGTCGGGAACGCCTCGGACGGCACGACAGACCCGGTCTCGCTGCGGGTGGGGTCTCCAAGGATGCCCACTCAGCCCGCAGCTCTTCAACGCCGCCATCAGCCCACTGCTCTTCGCGCTGCAGCGGCTGCCGGCCACGGGCGTGCAGCTGTCGGGCGATGACTGCCCGGTGCCTCGGCGTACGCCGACGACCTCAAGATCTTCAGCGGCACCGAGGAAGGCATCAAGCGACAGCACGCGCTCGTGGCCGACTTCCTGCGCTGGACCGGCATGGAGGCGAACCCAAACAAGTGCTGCTCCATGTCGGTCCAGCGCGAAGGGGCGTGCTCAAGACCGAAGACCTCGGGCTGCAGCTGGACGAGTCGCCGATCCCCGCCTCCATGAGCGAGTCGTACACGTACCTGGGGATCGGCGACGGCTTCGACCACGTGCGCCGCCGCGTCGAGCTCGCGCCAGCGCTCACGCAGCTCAAGCTCGACGCGACGGCGCTGCTGCAGTCGGGGCTGGCGCCGTGGCAGGTGGTGAAGGCCGTGAAGACGTACCTCTACCTAGAGTACGCCCTTCGCCACCTCCGGCCGTTCCAGCAGCTCGAGGGCTTCGACCGGCACCTCGCGCGCGGCCTCCGCCATCTGCTGCGCCTCCCCACCTCCGCCACCACCGAGTTCCTCTACGCGCCGGTGTCGCGCGGCGGCTTGGGGCTCTTGCCGCTGACGGAGCTGCATGCAGCGCTGCAGATCGCGCATGGATGGCAGATGATGAACTCGCCCGACCCTGCCATCCAGCGCATCGCGCGCATGCAGCTCCGGCAGATAGCCGACGCGCGGCACCGCGTGGACACGGAGCACTGGCGCGAGCGCGGAGACGAGCTGTGCGCGCTGCTGCTGAACTCGCAGCTGGGGACGTCGGCCCACGCGCCACCCAAGCGTCGCAACGGAGACATCGGGTCGCTGTGGGTCGACGTCCAGCGCCACCTCCGGGTGTTCGGCCTCAAGCTCGAGACGGCGCCGGCGTGCGCGGAGACCGACACACCGGAGGCGACGGCTTCGCGTGCCGCATCACGATGGGTGGCTGGACCACCGCAGCGTGCTGAGGCACGTGAAGCTGCACCTGAAGCACCAGCACTGGCGCAAGTGGGCGGCCATGCGCGACCAAGGGAAGACAACGCGCGCGCATGGCGCCGCCGGCAGCGGCTTCCCACGCGGCCACGGGGCCTGTGGGAAGCCGACTACCGCTTCGCGGTGGCCGCCCGCTTGAACCAAGTGGACACGCACAGCGTGCTGAAGCGCCGGCGTCTCCGAGCGCACGACAAGTGCAGACATCCAGGGTGCGCGCGCTCGGAGACGTTGGCGCACGTGCTGAACCACTGCCCAGGCACGATGGACGCGGTCCGTGGTCGGCATGACGACGCGCTCAAGACCATCGAGCGCGCGCTCATCGCGTCGTCATGCGACGGCAAGGACCGCGTCGAGCTCCGCACGAACCAGACCGTGCCGTCGCTCGCCGGCCCCGCGCTGCGGCCCGACCTCCAGCTGTACAACCACACCAAGAAGACGGTGGCGGTGGTCGACCTGGCCGTGGCGTTCGAGGAGCAGGCGAGCGACGACCCAGAGCTCGGCGCTGGCGCGCATCGCCGCGCACAAGCGCACCAAGTACGACCGCGTCAAGCGCCACCTCGAGCGCCAAGGGTGGAAGGTGCACCTCTCGGCGCTCGTGTACGGGTCGCTGGGCGCGGTCGCCAGAGGCAACCACAAGGTGTTCACGGAACACCTTGGCCTCCTCAAGCGTGAGGCGAAGCGGCTGGACCGGACGCTCTCAGCAGCGTGCATCCAGGCCAGCCGCCGCATCTGGAACCTGCACTGCAGCCAGCACCGCGCCCGCCAGCACCAAGGGCGACCAAGTCAAGACTCAGGGCAGTCGGGCGACGGAGACCGGGGAATCCGTCGCACACCGGCCGCCGCTAGTCGGCATCCAGGCCCAACGCGGCCGACAGGGCCACACCCAGGTAGGGAACCGCCCTCGGAAACCCTGCTCCGACACTTCGCGCCAGATAGCTACATTTGCATATTGTACCCACTCTAGCTAGCAAGTAGCGACTACCAGGTATTGACTACCAGGAAGTAACTGACCAGTCGGCAGGTAATACATACACTTTCTCTGTTCTAATCAGTGTGAAAACTGGTTTCCGCGCGCTTGGCGCGGTCGTTTCACATTCATTTTTGGAACTTCCGGTGGACGCCTGGCTTGCTAGCGTCCTCCGGGCGGTCTCCGAGGGCTTCCACCGTCCCTCGCGAGGCCAACTATACTTAATCTTACTATACTCCCGTAAAACCTTGCCTCTTTCGGTTATGCGTTTTTCTGGCCGCGCGAGCGCGCCCTGTCCTCGGACAGCGACGCCTCCACGGCCAGCCAGTCGTCGCTGGCCAGCGACACGTCCTTCTACGACGCCGTGGCCGGCGACGACGCCCCTGGCCACTCGACTGGGGGCCGACAGCGCGCCGCGTGGCCTCGCGGCCTCGGCGGTGACGGCTGGGGACGGCGCCTCGCGGCCCGTCTCTGGCCCGCTGGCCAACCTCCCCTCGCAGCACGCCGGCGCGCGCGTGCGCCTCGACCGCCGGCCCTGGCGGCGCCCAGGCGCCGAGCCCGCCCGCCCAAGCGCGCCGTTCGGCTGCCCAAGGACCCCAGCTCGCCCCCCAGCCGGCTCAAGGCCCCCAAGACCCCTGAGCGATGCGTGGCAACCCGGCAGGGCGGCCGGCAGGCTGCCCGAGTCGGTAGCGCTCGGGGAGGCGCTCTCAGCGGCCACGGCGCGCGCTCTGGACGCGGCCCACGGCCACCCCGACCTCTCCGGCGACGACGGCGACGACGTGGACGCCCAAGACGACCACGACGCCGCCGCCGACGCCTCGCCAGACTCCGCCAGTGCTGTGACTCGACCCGGCAGGGCGGCAGGCATGCTGCCCGACCAGGCCGAGTCGCAGCACGGGCCGAGCACCCACAACCCGGCCCCAAGCACCACAACGCCGACCCCCAGGACGGACCCCGCGCCCGCCCAAGTGCTCCGCGCCCCGCCGAGCCCCAGTGCTGTGCCGTCCACACCCGGCAGGGCGGCGGCCAGGCTGCAAAATATTCCAGCGCCTGCCGTCGCCCATACAGCGCTGGAGCCCGGCGGTGCACCAGCACCCCAAGCGTGGCAGCGTCTGCCGCTGCTCGTGGAGCAGAAGCAGGAGCTGCCAGCGTCCAAGAGCAAGCTGCCGCCCGCGTCGCGGCCGAGCGCGACGAGCGCGCCGAGCCGGACCAGACTCAAGCACCCCAGGCTCGTGCGTCCGCCGCGCTCCAAGCCAGCGACCCAGACGGCAGCTCCAGCTCCAGGACAGGCGAAGACGGGGGCACAGGTGCGCACACCTCCACCACAGCCCCCATGGACGTCGACGACGAAGCTGGGCGGCCAGCAGCAGCCTTGCGGCCGCTATCTCCGCCGCCCGAGCTGCGCATTGGGCGCATTGGCGGTAAGCGCCGACGGCTGGACAGCGCTGACGACGAGGACGTGCGCGAGCTGGCCGAGCTGCTGCTCGAAGAGGACGAGCCCGGGGCCCAAGCACCAGCGCCAAGGCTACCCACGGCCAGCGCTCTCCCGGCGCCCGTCCTCGCCGTGTACGCACACAACGCGCAGCGATTCAACTGCGCGCTGTGCGTGTACTCGGCCGCCAGCCACGCAGCGCTCAGGCGCCACCGAGACTCGCGCCACCGGCGCGTGGTCTTCGTGGACAAATTCTCGGCGGGCTGCACATGCAGCACGCCCTTCGCGTCCAGGCTGGCAGCCGCACACCACGCCAACGCGTGCGCCGGCCGGACGACGGCACCACTGGCACTGGCTGCTGCAGCGGCAGGGACATCAAGCCTCACCACTGCGGCAGCCAACGCCACCGCGACGGCGGCCACCACCGACTTGCCCCGCGACAACTCCTCCGGGCTCGCAGCTTCCCCAGCTGCCGAGCCCACGCGTCCACGTCGTGACCGCGCAGGAGCAGGAGCAACAGGCAGCGCACGACGGCCACGCAGAGCAGCAGGCGACGACGCGATGGGGACCTCCCTCGCAGACGAAGAGATCGAGGCGCGCTGGGCGCGAACATGCTCGCCCCGCCCGACTCGCTGGGGTCCGCCACTGCCGACCACGACGGTGGAGCGCGTCGCGGCGAGCATGGAGCTCTCGCCAGCGCCTGCCACGAGCGCAGCTACCCGTTGGGGACCACCGCTGCCGCCTGACGTGGTGGGGCAGCGTGCGGCCGCGCTGCCACCACCTCCCCAGAGCCAAGCGCCCACGAGACTGCGCCCACGACGCGCTGGGGCCCACGCCTCCCGCAGGAGCTCTGCGCGGCGAGAGCGACGGCAGCACGACTATCCGCGACGGAGGAGGCCGCGACAGAGTCGGCGCCGCCCCAGCAGCCTGGCGAGACAGCTGAGCCGGCGGCGATGGTCGATGCAACCGGCGCAGCCCACGAGGACGCGGGCGACGAAGCACGGGCGGCAGCGGACGGCGTGGCGGCGGCTCAAGACGCCGGCGAATGGCTGCTCCGCTTCGACGGCGCCTGCCGTGCCAACCCAGGCCCAGGCGGCGCCGGAGCGGCGCTGTTCAAGCCCAGCGGCCCGGTGGTGTGGACGTGCTCCCACTTCATGCCGAGCAGCAGCGAGACCAACAACACGGCGGAGTATACCGCGCTGCTGCTCGGCGCCCGGGCCGCTGCCGACCACGGCGTCACGAAGCTGCGCGTGGAGGGCGACAGCACGCTGGTGATCCAGCAAGTGCGTGGCATATTCGCCACGCGCAGCACCGCCCTCCGACGCCTGCGCAACCTGGCCAAGACCGAGCTGGCGCGTGTGGGAGCTTCTCGCTCCACCACATCGACCGCCAAGACAACGGCCACGCGGACCGACTGGCCAACGCGGCGCTCGACCGCCGCGGCACGAAGGTGGAGTGCGGCGTGCACGCCGACGGCGACGGCTGCTCCAGCACCGAGGTGGCGACCACGGCGGCCGAGCAGGACGCTGCCACGACACGGGCGCCACCACCAACAGCGCTGCCACCGGCCGATGAGCCGATGCCCGAAGCGGACGACGACGAGGCCGCCGGCGACGTCGACGACGGCGAGGTCTACGCGCCGATGCGCATCGGCCCCGACGCCGTGCCACGACGGAGACCACGCCTTCACCTGCGCAAGCTGGACGAGGCCGAGCACGACGAGGCTGCTGCGGTGGTGGAGCGGCTGGGCGCGACGATGGCGGCCAAGATCGCCGATGCGAGCGACTGGGAGACGGCGGAGGGCTACATCACGGCCCTCCCGCACAGACTCTACGAAATATTGCAGCCGTTCTCCCAGGGCCATCGTCGTCCCCAGCCTCCCCACCAGCCCACACAGCAGCAACCCCAGCAGCAGCAGCACGCGCACCAGCAGCAACCTGACCATCAGCTGCCGGTTCAGCCCCAGCACGGGCTCGCGCAGCCAGCACCACCCAGTGGACGGCGTCGCCGACGCCGAGGAGGGCGCTCCAGCGCAGCCAAGCGCCGACGGCGACAGCGGCCGCCCCGAGTAACGCGCCACCACCGCGAGCACCGCCTCGACGAGGCTCTTGATGACCTGCACGCGGTGGAGCACGCGACGCCGGGAAATCGCAGCGCGGTCAACAAAGCTCGGCGGCGTGTTGGGCGCGTGGCCTCGGCCATCGCACAGCAGCGCCTCCGCCACCGTTTCGACACGGAGGAGAAGGCGTGCGTGGAGGCCGTCCTCGCCGCCGCACGCGCCAAGAGGACAGCAGGAGTGTCAGGACCAGCAGCACAAGCGACGACGGCGGCGACGGCGACGGCGACGAGCAGCGGTGGCGACGACGACGACGGAAGTGCCCTATCCCGGCCGCCCGGCTCTGGGAGCACTTCACCGCCATCAACACACCGACAACCAGCTTCTCCGCGATGGCGCCAGTGGGCGCCCAGTTCCGCGCCGCGCTCGCTCGCCTGCCGCCCGCCACCGACGCCGCCGAGCTGCTGACGGACCCGCCGACGGTGGACGAGATCGAAAGCCAGCTCCACCGTGCGCGCGGGTCCTCCAGCCCAGGCCTGGACGGCATCGGCTACGACGTGTACAAGGCGTTCACGTCGCAGCTGATGCCGGCGCTCCACGCCGCGTTCCAGTGCTGCTGGCAGCACAAGAAGGTGCCCCAGAGCTGGAAGCTCGGCGTGGTGCGGCTGCTGTACAAGAAGGGCCCGCGCGAGGACCCCGCTTGCTGGAGGCCCATCTGCCTCCAGCAAGCGATATACAAGCTCTACACGGGGTCCTCGCGCGGCGGCTGGTGCGGTGGCTGGACGTCAACGGCCGCCACGCACCTGGCCAAAAGGGTTCCGAGCGCTCAACGGCTGCGGGGAGCACAACTTCCTCGCAGCCACGCTCGTCGACCAGGCCCGCCGCAAGCGACGCACGCTCTTCGAAGTCTGGTACGACTTCCGCAACGCGTTCGGCAGCGTGCCGTTCGCGTTGCTGTGGGACTCGCTGACGCGGCTTGGCGTTCCCGACGACTACGTCGCCATGTGCAAAGGGCTCTACGAGAGCGCGGCGTTCGTCGTCGGGAACGCCTCGGACGGCACGACAGACCCGGTCTCGCTGCGGGTGGGGGTCTTCCAAGGATGCCCACTCAGCCCGCAGCTCTTCAACGCCGCCATCAGCCCACTGCTCTTCGCGCTGCAGCGGCTGCCGGCCACGGGCGTGCAGCTGTCGGGCGATGACTGCCTCGGTGCCTCGGCGTACGCCGACGACCTCAAGATCTTCAGCGGCACCGAGGAAGGCATCAAGCGACAGCACGCGCTCGTGGCCGACTTCCTGCGCTGGACCGGCATGGAGGCGAACCCAAACAAGTGCTGCTCCATGTCGGTCCAGCGCGATACCAGGGGCGTGCTCAAGACCGAAGACCTCGGGCTGCAGCTGGACGAGTCGCCGATCCCCTCGCTCTCCATGAGCGAGTCGTACACGTACCTGGGGATCGGCGACGGCTTCGACCACGTGCGCCGCCGCGTCGAGCTCGCGCCAGCGCTCACGCAGCTCAAGCTCGACGCGACGGCGCTGCTGCAGTCGGGGCTGGCGCCGTGGCAGGTGGTGAAGGCCGTGAAGACGTACCTCTACCCTCGGGTAGAGTACGCCCTTCGCCACCTCCGGCCGTTCCAGCAGCAGCTCGAGGGCTTCGACCGGCACCTCGCGCGCGGCCTCCGCCATCTGCTGCGCCTCCCCACCTCCGCCACCACCGAGTTCCTCTACGCGCCGGTGTCGCGCGGCGGCTCTCTTGCCGCTGACGGAGCTGCATGCAGCGCTGCAGATCGCGCATGGATGGCAGATGATGAACTCGCCCGACCCTGCCATCCAGCGCATCGCGCGCATGCAGCTCCGGCAGATAGCCGACGCGCGGCACCGCGTGGACACGGAGCACTGGCGCGAGCGCGGAGACGAGCTGTGCGCGCTGCTGCTGAACTCGCAGCTGGGGACGTCGGCCCACGCGCCACCCAAGCGTCGCAACGGAGACATCGGGTCGCTGTGGGTCGACGTCCAGCGCCACCTCCGGGTGTTCGGCCTCAAGCTCGAGACGGCGCCGGCGTGCGCGGAGACCGACACACCGGAGGCGACGCTGCAGCTTCGCGTGCCGCATCACGATGGGTGGCTGGACCACCGCAGCGTGCTGAGGCACGTGAAGCTGCACCTGAAGCACCAGCACTGGCGCAAGTGGGCGGCCATGCGCGACCAAGGGAAGACAACGCGCGCGCATGGCGCCGCCGGCAGCGGCTTCCTCACGCGGCCACGGGGCCTGTGGGAAGCCGACTACCGCTTCGCGGTGGCCGCCCGCTTGAACCAAGTGGACACGCACAGCGTGCTGAAGCGCCGGCGTCTCCGAGCGCACGACAAGTGCAGACATCCAGGGTGCGCGCGCTCGGAGACGTTGGCGCACGTGCTGAACCACTGCCCAGGCACGATGGACGCGGTCCGTGGTCGGCATGACGACGCGCTCAAGACCATCGAGCGCGCGCTCATCGCGTCGTCATGCGACGGCAAGGACCGCGTCGAGCTCCGCACGAACCAGACCGTGCCGTCGCTCGCCGGCCCCGCGCTGCGGCCCGACCTCCAGCTGTACAACCACACCAAGAAGACGGTGGCGGTGGTCGACCTGGCCGTGGCGTTCGAGGAGCAGGCGAGCGACGACCCAGAGAGCTCGGCGCTGGCGCGCATCGCCGCGCACAAGCGCACCAAGTACGACCGCGTCAAGCGCCACCTCGAGCGCCAAGGGTGGAAGGTGCACCTCTCGGCGCTCGTGTACGGGTCGCTGGGCGCGGTCGCCAGAGGCAACCACAAGGTGTTCACGGAACACCTTGGCCTCCTCAAGCGTGAGGCGAAGCGGCTGGACCGGACGCTCTCAGCAGCGTGCATCCAGGCCAGCCGCCGCATCTGGAACCTGCACTGCAGCCAGCACCGCGCCCGCCAGCACCAAGGGCGACCAAGTCAAGACTCAGGGGCAGTCGGGCGACGGAGACCGGGGAATCCGTCGCACACCGGCCGCCGCTAGTCGGCATCCAGGCCCAACGCGGCCGACAGGGCCACACCCAGGTAGGGAACCGCCCTCGGAAACCCTGCTCCGACACTTCGCGCCAGATAGCTACATTTGCATATTGTACCCACTCTAGCTAGCAAGTAGCGACTACCAGGTATTGACTACCAGGAAGTAACTGACCAGTCGGCAGGTAATACATACACTTTCTCTGTTCTAATCAGTGTGAAAACTGGTTTCCGCGCGCTTGGCGCGGTCGTTTCACATTCATTTTTGGAACTTCCGGTGGACGCCTGGCTTGCTAGCGTCCTCCGGGCGGTCTCCGAGGGCTTCCACCGTCCCCTCGCGAGGCCAACTATACTTAATCTTACTATACTCCCGTAAAAACCTTGCCTCTTTCGGTTATGCGTTTTTCTGGCCGCGCGAGCGCGCCCTGTCCTCGGACAGCGACGCCTCCACGGCCAGCCAGTCGTCGCTGGCCAGCGACACGTCCTTCTACGACGCCGTGGCCGGCGACGACGCCCCTGGCCACTCGACTGGGGGCCGACAGCGCGCCGCGTGGCCTCGCGGCCTCGGCGGTGACGGCTGGGGACGGCGCCTCGCGGCCCGTCTCTGGCCCGCTGGCCAACCTCCCCTCGCAGCACGCCGGCGCGCGCGTGCGCCTCGACCGCCGGCCCTGGCGGCGCCCAGGCGCCGAGCCCGCCCGCCCAAGCGCGCCGTTCGGCTGCCCAAGGACCCCAGCTCGCCCCCAGCCGGCTCAAGGCCCCCAAGACCCCTGAGCGATGCGTGGCAACCCGGCAGGGCGGCCGGCAGGCTGCCCGAGTCGGTAGCGCTCGGGAGGCGCTCTCAGCGGCCACGGCGCGCGCTCTGGACGCGGCCCACGGCCACCCCGACCTCTCCGGCGACGACGGCGACGACGTGGACGCCCAAGACGACCACGACGCCGCCGCCGACGCCTCGCCAGACTCCGCCAGTGCTGTGACTCGACCCGGCAGGGCGGCAGGCATGCTGCCCGACCAGGCCGAGTCGCAGCACGGGCCGAGCACCCACAACCCGGCCCCAAGCACCACAACGCCGACCCCCAGGACGGACCCCGCGCCCGCCCAAGTGCTCCGCGCCCCGCCGAGCCCCAGTGCTGTGCCGTCCACACCCGGCAGGGCGGCGGCCAGGCTGCAAAATATTCCAGCGCCTGCCGTCGCCCATACAGCGCTGGAGCCCGGCGGTGCACCAGCACCCCAAGCGTGGCAGCGTCTGCCGCTGCTCGTGGAGCAGAAGCAGGAGCTGCCAGCGTCCAAGAGCAAGCTGCCGCCCGCGTCGCGGCCGAGCGCGACGAGCGCGCCGAGCCGGACCAGACTCAAGCACCCCAGGCTCGTGCGTCCGCCGCGCTCCAAGCCAGCGACCCAGACGGCAGCTCCAGCTCCAGGACAGGCGAAGACGGGGGCACAGGTGCGCACACCTCCACCACAGCCCCCATGGACGTCGACGACGAAGCTGGGCGGCCAGCAGCAGCCTTGCGGCCGCTATCTCCGCCGCCCGAGCTGCGCATTGGGCGCATTGGCGGTAAGCGCCGACGGCTGGACAGCGCTGACGACGAGGACGTGCGCGAGCTGGCCGAGCTGCTGCTCGAAGAGGACGAGCCCGGGGCCCAAGCACCAGCGCCAAGGCTACCCACGGCCAGCGCTCTCCCGGCGCCCGTCCTCGCCGTGTACGCACACAACGCGCAGCGATTCAACTGCGCGCTGTGCGTGTACTCGGCCGCCAGCCACGCAGCGCTCAGGCGCCACCGAGACTCGCGCCACCGGCGCGTGGTCTTCGTGGACAAATTCTCGGCGGGCTGCACATGCAGCACGCCCTTCGCGTCCAGGCTGGCAGCCGCACACCACGCCAACGCGTGCGCCGGCCGGACGACGGCACCACTGGCACTGGCTGCTGCAGCGGCAGGGACATCAAGCCTCACCACTGCGGCAGCCAACGCCACCGCGACGGCGGCCACCACCGACTTGCCCCGCGACAACTCCTCCGGGCTCGCAGCTTCCCCCAGCTGCCGAGCCCACGCGTCCACGTCGTGACCGCGCAGGAGCAGGAGCAACAGGCAGCGCACGACGGCCACGCAGAGCAGCAGGCGACGACGCGATGGGGACCTCCCTCGCAGACGAAGAGATCGAGGCGCGCTGGGCGCGAACATGCTCGCCCCGCCCGACTCGCTGGGGTCCGCCACTGCCGACCACGACGGTGGAGCGCGTCGCGGCGAGCATGGAGCTCTCGCCAGCGCCTGCCACGAGCGCAGCTACCCGTTGGGGACCACCGCTGCCGCCTGACGTGGTGGGGCAGCGTGCGGCCGCGCTGCCACCACCTCCCCAGAGCCAAGCGCCCACGAGACTGCGCCCACGACGCGCTGGGGCCCACGCCTCCCGCAGGAGCTCTGCGCGGCGAGAGCGACGGCAGCACGACTATCCGCGACGGAGGAGGCCGCGACAGAGTCGGCGCCGCCCCAGCAGCCTGGCGAGACAGCTGAGCCGGCGGCGATGGTCGATGCAACCGGCGCAGCCCACGAGGACGCGGGCGACGAAGCACGGGCGGCAGCGGACGGCGTGGCGGCGGCTCAAGACGCCGGCGAATGGCTGCTCCGCTTCGACGGCGCCTGCCGTGCCAACCCAGGCCCAGGCGGCGCCGGAGCGGCGCTGTTCAAGCCCAGCGGCCCGGTGGTGTGGACGTGCTCCCACTTCATGCCGAGCAGCAGCGAGACCAACAACACGGCGGAGTATACCGCGCTGCTGCTCGGCGCCCGGGCCGCTGCCGACCACGGCGTCACGAAGCTGCGCGTGGAGGGCGACAGCACGCTGGTGATCCAGCAAGTGCGTGGCATATTCGCCACGCGCAGCACCGCCCTCCGACGCCTGCGCAACCTGGCCAAGACCGAGCTGGCGCGTGTGGGAGCTTCTCGCTCCACCACATCGACCGCCAAGACAACGGCCACGCGGACCGACTGGCCAACGCGGCGCTCGACCGCCGCGGCACGAAGGTGGAGTGCGGCGTGCACGCCGACGGCGACGGCTGCTCCAGCACCGAGGTGGCGACCACGGCGGCCGAGCAGGACGCTGCCACGACACGGGCGCCACCACCAACAGCGCTGCCACCGGCCGATGAGCCGATGCCCGAAGCGGACGACGACGAGGCCGCCGGCGACGTCGACGACGGCGAGGTCTACGCGCCGATGCGCATCGGCCCCGACGCCGTGCCACGACGGAGACCACGCCTTCACCTGCGCAAGCTGGACGAGGCCGAGCACGACGAGGCTGCTGCGGTGGTGGAGCGGCTGGGCGCGACGATGGCGGCCAAGATCGCCGATGCGAGCGACTGGGAGACGGCGGAGGGCTACATCACGGCCCTCCCGCACAGACTCTACGAAATATTGCAGCCGTTCTCCCAGGGCCATCGTCGTCCCCAGCCTCCCCACCAGCCCACACAGCAGCAACCCCAGCAGCAGCAGCGCGCACCAGCAGCAACCTGACCATCAGCTGTCGGTTCAGCCCCAGCACGGGCTCGCGCAGCCAGCACCACCCAGTGGACGGCGTCGCCGACGCCGAGGAGGGCGCTCCAGCGCAGCCAAGCGCCGACGGCGACAGCGGCCGCCCCGAGTAACGCGCCACCACCGCGAGCACCGCCTCGACGAGGCTCTTGATGACCTGCACGCGGTGGAGCACGCGACGCCGGGAAATCGCAGCGCGGTCAACAAAGCTCGGCGGCGTGTTGGGCGCGTGGCCTCGGCCATCGCACAGCAGCGCCTCCGCCACCGTTTCGACACGGAGGAGAAGGCGTGCGTGGAGGCCGTCCTCGCCGCCGCACGCGCCAAGAGGACAGCAGGAGTGTCAGGACCAGCAGCACAAGCGACGACGGCGGCGACGGCGACGGCGACGAGCAGCGGTGGCGACGACGACGACGGGAAGTGCCCTATCCCGGCCGCCCGGCTCTGGGAGCACTTCACCGCCATCAACACACCGACAGCCAGCTTCTCCGCGATGGCGCCAGTGGGCGCCCAGTTCCGCGCCGCGCTCGCTCGCCTGCCGCCCGCCACCGACGCCGCCGAGCTGCTGACGGACCCGCCGACGGTGGACGAGATCGAAAGCCAGCTCCACCGTGCGCGCGGGTCCTCCAGCCCAGGCCTGGACGGCATCGGCTACGACGTGTACAAGGCGTTCACGTCGCAGCTGATGCCGGCGCTCCACGCCGCGTTCCAGTGCTGCTGGCAGCACAAGAAGGTGCCCCAGAGCTGGAAGCTCGGCGTGGTGCGGCTGCTGTACAAGAAGGGCCCGCGCGAGGACCCCGCTTGCTGGAGGCCCATCTGCCTCCAGCAAGCGATATACAAGCTCTACACGGGGTCCTCGCGCGGCGGCTGGTGCGGTGGCTGGACGTCAACGGCCGCCACGCACCTGGCCAAAAGGGTTCCGAGCGCTCAACGGCTGCGGGGAGCACAACTTCCTCGCAGCCACGCTCGTCGACCAGGCCCGCCGCAAGCGACGCACGCTCTTCGAAGTCTGGTACGACTTCCGCAACGCGTTCGGCAGCGTGCCGTTCGCGTTGCTGTGGGACTCGCTGACGCGGCTTGGCGTTCCCGACGACTACGTCGCCATGTGCAAAGGGCTCTACGAGAGCGCGGCGTTCGTCGTCGGGAACGCCTCGGACGGCACGACAGACCCGGTCTCGCTGCGGGTGGGGGTCTTCCAAGGATGCCCACTCAGCCCGCAGCTCTTCAACGCCGCCATCAGCCCACTGCTCTTCGCGCTGCAGCGGCTGCCGGCCACGGGCGTGCAGCTGTCGGGCGATGACTGCCTCGGTGCCTCGGCGTACGCCGACGACCTCAAGATCTTCAGCGGCACCGAGGAAGGCATCAAGCGACAGCACGCGCTCGTGGCCGACTTCCTGCGCTGGACCGGCATGGAGGCGAACCCAAACAAGTGCTGCTCCATGTCGGTCCAGCGCGATACCAGGGGCGTGCTCAAGACCGAAGACCTCGGGCTGCAGCTGGACGAGTCGCCGATCCCCTCGCTCTCCATGAGCGAGTCGTACACGTACCTGGGGATCGGCGACGGCTTCGACCACGTGCGCCGCCGCGTCGAGCTCGCGCCAGCGCTCACGCAGCTCAAGCTCGACGCGACGGCGCTGCTGCAGTCGGGGCTGGCGCCGTGGCAGGTGGTGAAGGCCGTGAAGACGTACCTCTACCCTCGGGTAGAGTACGCCCTTCGCCACCTCCGGCCGTTCCAGCAGCAGCTCGAGGGCTTCGACCGGCACCTCGCGCGCGGCCTCCGCCATCTGCTGCGCCTCCCCACCTCCGCCACCACCGAGTTCCTCTACGCGCCGGTGTCGCGCGGCGGCTTGGGGCTCTTGCCGCTGACGGAGCTGCATGCAGCGCTGCAGATCGCGCATGGATGGCAGATGATGAACTCGCCCGACCCTGCCATCCAGCGCATCGCGCGCATGCAGCTCCGGCAGATAGCCGACGCGCGGCACCGCGTGGACACGGAGCACTGGCGCGAGCGCGGAGACGAGCTGTGCGCGCTGCTGCTGAACTCGCAGCTGGGGACGTCGGCCCACGCGCCACCCAAGCGTCGCAACGGAGACATCGGGTCGCTGTGGGTCGACGTCCAGCGCCACCTCCGGGTGTTCGGCCTCAAGCTCGAGACGGCGCCGGCGTGCGCGGAGACCGACACACCGGAGGCGACGCTGCAGCTTCGCGTGCCGCATCACGATGGGTGGCTGGACCACCGCAGCGTGCTGAGGCACGTGAAGCTGCACCTGAAGCACCAGCACTGGCGCAAGTGGGCGGCCATGCGCGACCAAGGGAAGACAACGCGCGCGCATGGCGCCGCCGGCAGCGGCTTCCTCACGCGGCCACGGGGCCTGTGGGAAGCCGACTACCGCTTCGCGGTGGCCGCCCGCTTGAACCAAGTGGACACGCACAGCGTGCTGAAGCGCCGGCGTCTCCGAGCGCACGACAAGTGCAGACATCCAGGGTGCGCGCGCTCGGAGACGTTGGCGCACGTGCTGAACCACTGCCCAGGCACGATGGACGCGGTCCGTGGTCGGCATGACGACGCGCTCAAGACCATCGAGCGCGCGCTCATCGCGTCGTCATGCGACGGCAAGGACCGCGTCGAGCTCCGCACGAACCAGACCGTGCCGTCGCTCGCCGGCCCCGCGCTGCGGCCCGACCTCCAGCTGTACAACCACACCAAGAAGACGGTGGCGGTGGTCGACCTGGCCGTGGCGTTCGAGGAGCAGGCGAGCGACGACCCAGAGAGCTCGGCGCTGGCGCGCATCGCCGCGCACAAGCGCACCAAGTACGACCGCGTCAAGCGCCACCTCGAGCGCCAAGGGTGGAAGGTGCACCTCTCGGCGCTCGTGTACGGGTCGCTGGGCGCGGTCGCCAGAGGCAACCACAAGGTGTTCACGGAACACCTTGGCCTCCTCAAGCGTGAGGCGAAGCGGCTGGACCGGACGCTCTCAGCAGCGTGCATCCAGGCCAGCCGCCGCATCTGGAACCTGCACTGCAGCCAGCACCGCGCCCGCCAGCACCAAGGGCGACCAAGTCAAGACTCAGGGGCAGTCGGGCGACGGAGACCGGGGAATCCGTCGCACACCGGCCGCCGCTAGTCGGCATCCAGGCCCAACGCGGCCGACAGGGCCACACCCAGGTAGGGAACCGCCCTCGGAAACCCTGCTCCGACACTTCGCGCCAGATAGCTACATTTGCATATTGTACCCACTCTAGCTAGCAAGTAGCGACTACCAGGTATTGACTACCAGGAAGTAACTGACCAGTCGGCAGGTAATACATACACTTTCTCTGTTCTAATCAGTGTGAAAACTGGTTTCCGCGCGCTTGGCGCGGTCGTTTCACATTCATTTTGGA
Source organism: Phytophthora quininea (assembly GCA_011947345.1). Lineage (NCBI taxonomy): Eukaryota > Oomycota > Peronosporomycetes > Peronosporales > Peronosporaceae > Phytophthora > Phytophthora quininea. The sequence goes on from JAAVTG010000643.1 coordinate 26,288, forward strand.
ACTTCCGGTGGACGCCTGGCTTGCTAGCGTCCTCCGGGCGGTCTCCGAGGGCTTCCACCGTCCCCTCGCGAGGCCAACTACACTTAATCTTACTATACTCCCGTAAAAACCTTGCCTCTTTCGGTTATGCGTTTTTCTGGCCGCGCGAGCGCGCCCTGTCCTCGGACAGCGACGCCTCCACGGCCAGCCAGTCGTCGCTGGCCAGCGACACGTCCTTCTACGACGCCGTGGCCGGCGACGACGCCCCTGGCCACTCGACTGGGGGCCGACAGCGCGCCGCGTGGCCTCGCGGCCTCGGCGGTGACGGCTGGGGACGGCGCCTCGCGGCCCGTCTCTGGCCCGCTGGCCAACCTCCTCGCAGCACGCCGGCGCGCGCGCGTGCGCCTCGACCGCCGGCCCTGGCGGCGCCCAGGCGCCGAGCCCGCCCGCCCAAGCGCGCCGTTCGGCTGCCCAAGGACCCCAGCTCGCCCCCAGCCGGCTCAAGGCCCCCAAGACCCCTGAGCGATGCGTGGCAACCCGGCAGGGCGGCCGGCAGGCTGCCCGAGTCGGTAGCGCTCGGGGAGGCGCTCTCAGCGGCCACGGCGCGCGCTCTGGACGCGGCCCACGGCCACCCCGACCTCTCCGGCGACGACGGCGACGACGTGGACGCCCAAGACGACCACGACGCCGCCGCCGACGCCTCGCCAGACTCCGCCAGTGCTGTGACTCGACCCGGCAGGGCGGCAGGCATGCTGCCCGACCAGGCCGAGTCGCAGCACGGGCCGAGCACCCACAACCCGGCCCCAAGCACCACAACGCCGACCCCAGGACGGACCCCGCGCCCGCCCAAGTGCTCCGCGCCCCGCCGAGCCCCAGTGCTGTGCCGTCCACACCCGGCAGGGCGGCGGCCAGGCTGCAAAATATTCCAGCGCCTGCCGTCGCCCATACAGCGCTGGAGCCCGGCGGTGCACCAGCACCCCAAGCGTGGCAGCGTCTGCCGCTGCTCGTGGAGCAGAAGCAGGAGCTGCCAGCGTCCAAGAGCAAGCTGCCGCCCGCGTCGCGGCCGAGCGCGACGAGCGCGCCGAGCCGGACCAGACTCAAGCACCCCAGGCTCGTGCGTCCGCCGCGCTCCAAGCCAGCGACCCAGACGGCAGCTCCAGCTCCAGGACAGGCGAAGACGGGGGCACAGGTGCGCACACCTCCACCACAGCCCCCATGGACGTCGACGACGAAGCTGGGCGGCCAGCAGCAGCCTTGCGGCCGCTATCTCCGCCGCCCGAGCTGCGCATTGGGCGCATTGGCGGTAAGCGCCGACGGCTGGACAGCGCTGACGACGAGGACGTGCGCGAGCTGGCCGAGCTGCTGCTCGAAGAGGACGAGCCCGGGGCCCAAGCACCAGCGCCAAGGCTACCCACGGCCAGCGCTCTCCCGGCGCCCGTCCTCGCCGTGTACGCACACAACGCGCAGCGATTCAACTGCGCGCTGTGCGTGTACTCGGCCGCCAGCCACGCAGCGCTCAGGCGCCACCGAGACTCGCGCCACCGGCGCGTGGTCTTCGTGGACAAATTCTCGGCGGGCTGCACATGCAGCACGCCCTTCGCGTCCAGGCTGGCAGCCGCACACCACGCCAACGCGTGCGCCGGCCGGACGACGGCACCACTGGCACTGGCTGCTGCAGCGGCAGGGACATCAAGCCTCACCACTGCGGCAGCCAACGCCACCGCGACGGCGGCCACCACCGACTTGCCCCGCGACAACTCCTCCGGGCTCGCAGCTTCCCCAGCTGCCGAGCCCACGCGTCCACGTCGTGACCGCGCAGGAGCAGGAGCAACAGGCAGCGCACGACGGCCACGCAGAGCAGCAGGCGACGACGCGATGGGGACCTCCCTCGCAGACGAAGAGATCGAGGCGCGCTGGGCGCGAACATGCTCGCCCCGCCCGACTCGCTGGGGTCCGCCACTGCCGACCACGACGGTGGAGCGCGTCGCGGCGAGCATGGAGCTCTCGCCAGCGCCTGCCACGAGCGCAGCTACCCGTTGGGGACCACCGCTGCCGCCTGACGTGGTGGGGCAGCGTGCGGCCGCGCTGCCACCACCTCCCCCAGAGCCAAGCGCCCACGAGACTGCGCCCACGACGCGCTGGGGCCCACGCCTCCCGCAGGAGCTCTGCGCGGCGAGAGCGACGGCAGCACGACTATCCGCGACGGAGGAGGCCGCGACAGAGTCGGCGCCGCCCCAGCAGCCTGGCGAGACAGCTGAGCCGGCGGCGATGGTCGATGCAACCGGCGCAGCCCACGAGGACGCGGGCGACGAAGCACGGGCGGCAGCGGACGGCGTGGCGGCGGCTCAAGACGCCGGCGAATGGCTGCTCCGCTTCGACGGCGCCTGCCGTGCCAACCCAGGCCCAGGCGGCGCCGGAGCGGCGCTGTTCAAGCCCAGCGGCCCGGTGGTGTGGACGTGCTCCCACTTCATGCCGAGCAGCAGCGAGACCAACAACACGGCGGAGTATACCGCGCTGCTGCTCGGCGCCCGGGCCGCTGCCGACCACGGCGTCACGAAGCTGCGCGTGGAGGGCGACAGCACGCTGGTGATCCAGCAAGTGCGTGGCATATTCGCCACGCGCAGCACCGCCCTCCGACGCCTGCGCAACCTGGCCAAGACCGAGCTGGCGCGTGTGGGGAGCTTCTCGCTCCACCACATCGACCGCCAAGACAACGGCCACGCGGACCGACTGGCCAACGCGGCGCTCGACCGCCGCGGCACGAAGGTGGAGTGCGGCGTGCACGCCGACGGCGACGGCTGCTCCAGCACCGAGGTGGCGACCACGGCGGCCGAGCAGGACGCTGCCACGACACGGGCGCCACCACCAACAGCGCTGCCACCGGCCGATGAGCCGATGCCCGAAGCGGACGACGACGAGGCCGCCGGCGACGTCGACGACGGCGAGGTCTACGCGCCGATGCGCATCGGCCCCGACGCCGTGCCACGACGGAGACCACGCCTTCACCTGCGCAAGCTGGACGAGGCCGAGCACGACGAGGCTGCTGCGGTGGTGGAGCGGCTGGGCGCGACGATGGCGGCCAAGATCGCCGATGCGAGCGACTGGGAGACGGCGGAGGGCTACATCACGGCCCTCCCGCACAGACTCTACGAAATATTGCAGCCGTTCTCCCAGGGCCATCGTCGTCCCCAGCCTCCCCACCAGCCCACACAGCAGCAACCCCAGCAGCAGCACGCGCACCAGCAGCAACCTGACCATCAGCTGCCGGTTCAGCCCCAGCACGGGCTCGCGCAGCCAGCACCACCCAGTGGACGGCGTCGCCGACGCCGAGGAGGGCGCTCCAGCGCAGCCAAGCGCCGACGGCGACAGCGGCCGCCCCGAGTAACGCGCCACCACCGCGAGCACCGCCTCGACGAGGCTCTTGATGACCTGCACGCGGTGGAGCACGCGACGCCGGGAAATCGCAGCGCGGTCAACAAAGCTCGGCGGCGTGTTGGGCGCGTGGCCTCGGCCATCGCACAGCAGCGCCTCCGCCACCGTTTCGACACGGAGGAGAAGGCGTGCGTGGAGGCCGTCCTCGCCGCCGCACGCGCCAAGAGGACAGCAGGAGTGTCAGGACCAGCAGCACAAGCGACGACGGCGGCGACGGCGACGGCGACGAGCAGCGGTGGCGACGACGACGACGGGAAGTGCCCTATCCCGGCCGCCCGGCTCTGGGAGCACTTCACCGCCATCAACACACCGACAGCCAGCTTCTCCGCGATGGCGCCAGTGGGCGCCCAGTTCCGCGCCGCGCTCGCTCGCCTGCCGCCCGCCACCGACGCCGCCGAGCTGCTGACGGACCCGCCGACGGTGGACGAGATCGAAAGCCAGCTCCACCGTGCGCGCGGGTCCTCCAGCCCAGGCCTGGACGGCATCGGCTACGACGTGTACAAGGCGTTCACGTCGCAGCTGATGCCGGCGCTCCACGCCGCGTTCCAGTGCTGCTGGCAGCACAAGAAGGTGCCCCAGAGCTGGAAGCTCGGCGTGGTGCGGCTGCTGTACAAGAAGGGCCCGCGCGAGGACCCCGCTTGCTGGAGGCCCATCTGCCTCCAGCAAGCGATATACAAGCTCTACACGGGGTCCTCGCGCGGCGGCTGGTGCGGTGGCTGGACGTCAACGGCCGCCACGCACCTGGCCAAAAGGGTTCCGAGCGCTCAACGGCTGCGGGGAGCACAACTTCCTCGCAGCCACGCTCGTCGACCAGGCCCGCCGCAAGCGACGCACGCTCTTCGAAGTCTGGTACGACTTCCGCAACGCGTTCGGCAGCGTGCCGTTCGCGTTGCTGTGGGACTCGCTGACGCGGCTTGGCGTTCCCGACGACTACGTCGCCATGTGCAAAGGGCTCTACGAGAGCGCGGCGTTCGTCGTCGGGAACGCCTCGGACGGCACGACAGACCCGGTCTCGCTGCGGGTGGGGGTCTTCCAAGGATGCCCACTCAGCCCGCAGCTCTTCAACGCCGCCATCAGCCCACTGCTCTTCGCGCTGCAGCGGCTGCCGGCCACGGGCGTGCAGCTGTCGGGCGATGACTGCCTCGGTGCCTCGGCGTACGCCGACGACCTCAAGATCTTCAGCGGCACCGAGGAAGGCATCAAGCGACAGCACGCGCTCGTGGCCGACTTCCTGCGCTGGACCGGCATGGAGGCGAACCCAAACAAGTGCTGCTCCATGTCGGTCCAGCGCGATACCAGGGGCGTGCTCAAGACCGAAGACCTCGGGCTGCAGCTGGACGAGTCGCCGATCCCCTCGCTCTCCATGAGCGAGTCGTACACGTACCTGGGGATCGGCGACGGCTTCGACCACGTGCGCCGCCGCGTCGAGCTCGCGCCAGCGCTCACGCAGCTCAAGCTCGACGCGACGGCGCTGCTGCAGTCGGGGCTGGCGCCGTGGCAGGTGGTGAAGGCCGTGAAGACGTACCTCTACCCTCGGGTAGAGTACGCCCTTCGCCACCTCCGGCCGTTCCAGCAGCAGCTCGAGGGCTTCGACCGGCACCTCGCGCGCGGCCTCCGCCATCTGCTGCGCCTCCCCACCTCCGCCACCACCGAGTTCCTCTACGCGCCGGTGTCGCGCGGCGGCTTGGGGCTCTTGCCGCTGACGGAGCTGCATGCAGCGCTGCAGATCGCGCATGGATGGCAGATGATGAACTCGCCCGACCCTGCCATCCAGCGCATCGCGCGCATGCAGCTCCGGCAGATAGCCGACGCGCGGCACCGCGTGGACACGGAGCACTGGCGCGAGCGCGGAGACGAGCTGTGCGCGCTGCTGCTGAACTCGCAGCTGGGGACGTCGGCCCACGCGCCACCCAAGCGTCGCAACGGAGACATCGGGTCGCTGTGGGTCGACGTCCAGCGCCACCTCCGGGTGTTCGGCCTCAAGCTCGAGACGGCGCCGGCGTGCGCGGAGACCGACACACCGGAGGCGACGCTGCAGCTTCGCGTGCCGCATCACGATGGGTGGCTGGACCACCGCAGCGTGCTGAGGCACGTGAAGCTGCACCTGAAGCACCAGCACTGGCGCAAGTGGGCGGCCATGCGCGACCAAGGGAAGACAACGCGCGCGCATGGCGCCGCCGGCAGCGGCTTCCTCACGCGGCCACGGGGCCTGTGGGAAGCCGACTACCGCTTCGCGGTGGCCGCCCGCTTGAACCAAGTGGACACGCACAGCGTGCTGAAGCGCCGGCGTCTCCGAGCGCACGACAAGTGCAGACATCCAGGGTGCGCGCGCTCGGAGACGTTGGCGCACGTGCTGAACCACTGCCCAGGCACGATGGACGCGGTCCGTGGTCGGCATGACGACGCGCTCAAGACCATCGAGCGCGCGCTCATCGCGTCGTCATGCGACGGCAAGGACCGCGTCGAGCTCCGCACGAACCAGACCGTGCCGTCGCTCGCCGGCCCCGCGCTGCGGCCCGACCTCCAGCTGTACAACCACACCAAGAAGACGGTGGCGGTGGTCGACCTGGCCGTGGCGTTCGAGGAGCAGGCGAGCGACGACCCAGAGAGCTCGGCGCTGGCGCGCATCGCCGCGCACAAGCGCACCAAGTACGACCGCGTCAAGCGCCACCTCGAGCGCCAAGGGTGGAAGGTGCACCTCTCGGCGCTCGTGTACGGGTCGCTGGGCGCGGTCGCCAGAGGCAACCACAAGGTGTTCACGGAACACCTTGGCCTCCTCAAGCGTGAGGCGAAGCGGCTGGACCGGACGCTCTCAGCAGCGTGCATCCAGGCCAGCCGCCGCATCTGGAACCTGCACTGCAGCCAGCACCGCGCCCGCCAGCACCAAGGGCGACCAAGTCAAGACTCAGGGGCAGTCGGGCGACGGAGACCGGGGAATCCGTCGCACACCGGCCGCCGCTAGTCGGCATCCAGGCCCAACGCGGCCGACAGGGCCACACCCAGGTAGGGAACCGCCCTCGGAAACCCTGCTCCGACACTTCGCGCCAGATAGCTACATTTGCATATTGTACCCACTCTAGCTAGCAAGTAGCGACTACCAGGTATTGACTACCAGGAAGTAACTGACCAGTCGGCAGGTAATACATACACTTTCTCTGTTCTAATCAGTGTGAAAACTGGTTTCCGCGCGCTTGGCGCGGTCGTTTCACATTCATTTTTGGAACTTCCGGTGGACGCCTGGCTTGCTAGCGTCCTCCGGGCGGTCTCCGAGGGCTTCCACCGTCCCCTCGCGAGGCCAACTACACTTAATCTTACTATACTCCCGTAAAAACCTTGCCTCTTTCGGTTATGCGTTTTTCTGGCCGCGCGAGCGCGCCCTGTCCTCGGACAGCGACGCCTCCACGGCCAGCCAGTCGTCGCTGGCCAGCGACACGTCCTTCTACGACGCCGTGGCCGGCGACGACGCCCCTGGCCACTCGACTGGGGGCCGACAGCGCGCCGCGTGGCCTCGCGGCCTCGGCGGTGACGGCTGGGGACGGCGCCTCGCGGCCCGTCTCTGGCCCGCTGGCCAACCTCCCTCGCAGCACGCCGGCGCGCGCGTGCGCCTCGACCGCCGGCCCTGGCGGCGCCCAGGCGCCGAGCCCGCCCGCCCAAGCGCGCCGTTCGGCTGCCCAAGGACCCCAGCTCGCCCCCAGCCGGCTCAAGGCCCCCAAGACCCCTGAGCGATGCGTGGCAACCCGGCAGGGCGGCCGGCAGGCTGCCCGAGTCGGTAGCGCTCGGGGAGGCGCTCTCAGCGGCCACGGCGCGCGCTCTGGACGCGGCCCACGGCCACCCCGACCTCTCCGGCGACGACGGCGACGACGTGGACGCCCAAGACGACCACGACGCCGCCGCCGACGCCTCGCCAGACTCCGCCAGTGCTGTGACTCGACCCGGCAGGGCGGCAGGCATGCTGCCCGACCAGGCCGAGTCGCAGCACGGGCCGAGCACCCACAACCCGGCCCCAAGCACCACAACGCCGACCCCAGGACGGACCCCGCGCCCGCCCAAGTGCTCCGCGCCCCGCCGAGCCCCAGTGCTGTGCCGTCCACACCCGGCAGGGCGGCGGCCAGGCTGCAAAATATTCCAGCGCCTGCCGTCGCCCATACAGCGCTGGAGCCCGGCGGTGCACCAGCACCCCAAGCGTGGCAGCGTCTGCCGCTGCTCGTGGAGCAGAAGCAGGAGCTGCCAGCGTCCAAGAGCAAGCTGCCGCCCGCGTCGCGGCCGAGCGCGACGAGCGCGCCGAGCCGGACCAGACTCAAGCACCCCAGGCTCGTGCGTCCGCCGCGCTCCAAGCCAGCGACCCAGACGGCAGCTCCAGCTCCAGGACAGGCGAAGACGGGGGCACAGGTGCGCACACCTCCACCACAGCCCCCATGGACGTCGACGACGAAGCTGGGCGGCCAGCAGCAGCCTTGCGGCCGCTATCTCCGCCGCCCGAGCTGCGCATTGGGCGCATTGGCGGTAAGCGCCGACGGCTGGACAGCGCTGACGACGAGGACGTGCGCGAGCTGGCCGAGCTGCTGCTCGAAGAGGACGAGCCCGGGGCCCAAGCACCAGCGCCAAGGCTACCCACGGCCAGCGCTCTCCCGGCGCCCGTCCTCGCCGTGTACGCACACAACGCGCAGCGATTCAACTGCGCGCTGTGCGTGTACTCGGCCGCCAGCCACGCAGCGCTCAGGCGCCACCGAGACTCGCGCCACCGGCGCGTGGTCTTCGTGGACAAATTCTCGGCGGGCTGCACATGCAGCACGCCCTTCGCGTCCAGGCTGGCAGCCGCACACCACGCCAACGCGTGCGCCGGCCGGACGACGGCACCACTGGCACTGGCTGCTGCAGCGGCAGGGACATCAAGCCTCACCACTGCGGCAGCCAACGCCACCGCGACGGCGGCCACCACCGACTTGCCCCGCGACAACTCCTCCGGGCTCGCAGCTTCCCCCAGCTGCCGAGCCCACGCGTCCACGTCGTGACCGCGCAGGAGCAGGAGCAACAGGCAGCGCACGACGGCCACGCAGAGCAGCAGGCGACGACGCGATGGGGACCTCCCCTCGCAGACGAAGAGATCGAGGCGCGCTGGGCGCGAACATGCTCGCCCCGCCCGACTCGCTGGGGTCCGCCACTGCCGACCACGACGGTGGAGCGCGTCGCGGCGAGCATGGAGCTCTCGCCAGCGCCTGCCACGAGCGCAGCTACCCGTTGGGGACCACCGCTGCCGCCTGACGTGGTGGGGCAGCGTGTGGCCGCGCTGCCACCACCTCCTCCAGAGCCAAGCGCCCACGAGACTGCGCCCACGACGCGCTGGGGCCCACGCCTCCCGCAGGAGCTCTGCGCGGCGAGAGCGACGGCAGCACGACTATCCGCGACGGAGGAGGCCGCGACAGAGTCGGCGCCGCCCCAGCAGCCTGGCGAGACAGCTGAGCCGGCGGCGATGGTCGATGCAACCGGCGCAGCCCACGAGGACGCGGGCGACGAAGCACGGGCGGCAGCGGACGGCGTGGCGGCGGCTCAAGACGCCGGCGAATGGCTGCTCCGCTTCGACGGCGCCTGCCGTGCCAACCCAGGCCCAGGCGGCGCCGGAGCGGCGCTGTTCAAGCCCAGCGGCCCGGTGGTGTGGACGTGCTCCCACTTCATGCCGAGCAGCAGCGAGACCAACAACACGGCGGAGTATACCGCGCTGCTGCTCGGCGCCCGGGCCGCTGCCGACCACGGCGTCACGAAGCTGCGCGTGGAGGGCGACAGCACGCTGGTGATCCAGCAAGTGCGTGGCATATTCGCCACGCGCAGCACCGCCCTCCGACGCCTGCGCAACCTGGCCAAGACCGAGCTGGCGCGTGTGGGGAGCTTCTCGCTCCACCACATCGACCGCCAAGACAACGGCCACGCGGACCGACTGGCCAACGCGGCGCTCGACCGCCGCGGCACGAAGGTGGAGTGCGGCGTGCACGCCGACGGCGACGGCTGCTCCAGCACCGAGGTGGCGACCACGGCGGCCGAGCAGGACGCTGCCACGACACGGGCGCCACCACCAACAGCGCTGCCACCGGCCGATGAGCCGATGCCCGAAGCGGACGACGACGAGGCCGCCGGCGACGTCGACGACGGCGAGGTCTACGCGCCGATGCGCATCGGCCCCGACGCCGTGCCACGACGGAGACCACGCCTTCACCTGCGCAAGCTGGACGAGGCCGAGCACGACGAGGCTGCTGCGGTGGTGGAGCGGCTGGGCGCGACGATGGCGGCCAAGATCGCCGATGCGAGCGACTGGGAGACGGCGGAGGGCTACATCACGGCCCTCCCGCACAGACTCTACGAAATATTGCAGCCGTTCTCCCAGGGCCATCGTCGTCCCCAGCCTCCCCACCAGCCCACACAGCAGCAACCCCAGCAGCAGCAGCAGCGCACCAGCAGCAACCTGACCATCAGCTGTCGGTTCAGCCCCAGCACGGGCTCGCGCAGCCAGCACCACCCAGTGGACGGCGTCGCCGACGCCGAGGAGGGCGCTCCAGCGCAGCCAAGCGCCGACGGCGACAGCGGCCGCCCCGAGTAACGCGCCACCACCGCGAGCACCGCCTCGACGAGGCTCTTGATGACCTGCACGCGGTGGAGCACGCGACGCCGGGAAATCGCAGCGCGGTCAACAAAGCTCGGCGGCGTGTTGGGCGCGTGGCCTCGGCCATCGCACAGCAGCGCCTCCGCCACCGTTTCGACACGGAGGAGAAGGCGTGCGTGGAGGCCGTCCTCGCCGCCGCACGCGCCAAGAGGACAGCAGGAGTGTCAGGACCAGCAGCACAAGCGACGACGGCGGCGACGGCGACGGCGACGAGCAGCGGTGGCGACGACGACGACGGGAAGTGCCCTATCCCGGCCGCCCGGCTCTGGGAGCACTTCACCGCCATCAACACACCGACAGCCAGCTTCTCCGCGATGGCGCCAGTGGGCGCCCAGTTCCGCGCCGCGCTCGCTCGCCTGCCGCCCGCCACCGACGCCGCCGAGCTGCTGACGGACCCGCCGACGGTGGACGAGATCGAAAGCCAGCTCCACCGTGCGCGCGGGTCCTCCAGCCCAGGCCTGGACGGCATCGGCTACGACGTGTACAAGGCGTTCACGTCGCAGCTGATGCCGGCGCTCCACGCCGCGTTCCAGTGCTGCTGGCAGCACAAGAAGGTGCCCCAGAGCTGGAAGCTCGGCGTGGTGCGGCTGCTGTACAAGAAGGGCCCGCGCGAGGACCCGCTTGCTGGAGGCCCATCTGCCTCCAGCAAGCGATATACAAGCTCTACACGGGGTCCTCGCGCGGCGGCTGGTGCGGTGGCTGGACGTCAACGGCCGCCACGCACCTGGCCAAAAAGGGTTCCGAGCGCTCAACGGCTGCGGGGAGCACAACTTCCTCGCAGCCACGCTCGTCGACCAGGCCCGCCGCAAGCGACGCACGCTCTTCGAAGTCTGGTACGACTTCCGCAACGCGTTCGGCAGCGTGCCGTTCGCGTTGCTGTGGGACTCGCTGACGCGGCTTGGCGTTCCCGACGACTACGTCGCCATGTGCAAAGGGCTCTACGAGAGCGCGGCGTTCGTCGTCGGGAACGCCTCGGACGGCACGACAGACCCGGTCTCGCTGCGGGTGGGGGTCTTCCAAGGATGCCCACTCAGCCCGCAGCTCTTCAACGCCGCCATCAGCCCACTGCTCTTCGCGCTGCAGCGGCTGCCGGCCACGGGCGTGCAGCTGTCGGGCGATGACTGCCTCGGTGCCTCGGCGTACGCCGACGACCTCAAGATCTTCAGCGGCACCGAGGAAGGCATCAAGCGACAGCACGCGCTCGTGGCCGACTTCCTGCGCTGGACCGGCATGGAGGCGAACCCAAACAAGTGCTGCTCCATGTCGGTCCAGCGCGATACCAGGGGCGTGCTCAAGACCGAAGACCTCGGGCTGCAGCTGGACGAGTCGCCGATCCCCTCGCTCTCCATGAGCGAGTCGTACACGTACCTGGGGATCGGCGACGGCTTCGACCACGTGCGCCGCCGCGTCGAGCTCGCGCCAGCGCTCACGCAGCTCAAGCTCGACGCGACGGCGCTGCTGCAGTCGGGGCTGGCGCCGTGGCAGGTGGTGAAGGCCGTGAAGACGTACCTCTACCCTCGGGTAGAGTACGCCCTTCGCCACCTCCGGCCGTTCCAGCAGCAGCTCGAGGGCTTCGACCGGCACCTCGCGCGCGGCCTCCGCCATCTGCTGCGCCTCCCCACCTCCGCCACCACCGAGTTCCTCTACGCGCCGGTGTCGCGCGGCGGCTTGGGGCTCTTGCCGCTGACGGAGCTGCATGCAGCGCTGCAGATCGCGCATGGATGGCAGATGATGAACTCGCCCGACCCTGCCATCCAGCGCATCGCGCGCATGCAGCTCCGGCAGATAGCCGACGCGCGGCACCGCGTGGACACGGAGCACTGGCGCGAGCGCGGAGACGAGCTGTGCGCGCTGCTGCTGAACTCGCAGCTGGGGACGTCGGCCCACGCGCCACCCAAGCGTCGCAACGGAGACATCGGGTCGCTGTGGGTCGACGTCCAGCGCCACCTCCGGGTGTTCGGCCTCAAGCTCGAGACGGCGCCGGCGTGCGCGGAGACCGACACACCGGAGGCGACGCTGCAGCTTCGCGTGCCGCATCACGATGGGTGGCTGGACCACCGCAGCGTGCTGAGGCACGTGAAGCTGCACCTGAAGCACCAGCACTGGCGCAAGTGGGCGGCCATGCGCGACCAAGGGAAGACAACGCGCGCATGGCGCCGCCGGCAGCGGCTTCCTCACGCGGCCACGGGGCCTGTGGGAAGCCGACTACCGCTTCGCGGTGGCCGCCCGCTTGAACCAAGTGGACACGCACAGCGTGCTGAAGCGCCGGCGTCTCCGAGCGCACGACAAGTGCAGACATCCAGGGTGCGCGCGCTCGGAGACGTTGGCGCACGTGCTGAACCACTGCCCAGGCACGATGGACGCGGTCCGTGGTCGGCATGACGACGCGCTCAAGACCATCGAGCGCGCGCTCATCGCGTCGTCATGCGACGGCAAGGACCGCGTCGAGCTCCGCACGAACCAGACCGTGCCGTCGCTCGCCGGCCCCGCGCTGCGGCCCGACCTCCAGCTGTACAACCACACCAAGAAGACGGTGGCGGTGGTCGACCTGGCCGTGGCGTTCGAGGAGCAGGCGAGCGACGACCCAGAGAGCTCGGCGCTGGCGCGCATCGCCGCGCACAAGCGCACCAAGTACGACCGCGTCAAGCGCCACCTCGAGCGCCAAGGGTGGAAGGTGCACCTCTCGGCGCTCGTGTACGGGTCGCTGGGCGCGGTCGCCAGAGGCAACCACAAGGTGTTCACGGAACACCTTGGCCTCCTCAAGCGTGAGGCGAAGCGGCTGGACCGGACGCTCTCAGCAGCGTGCATCCAGGCCAGCCGCCGCATCTGGAACCTGCACTGCAGCCAGCACCGCGCCCGCCAGCACCAAGGGCGACCAAGTCAAGACTCAGGGGCAGTCGGGCGACGGAGACCGGGGAATCCGTCGCACACCGGCCGCCGCTAGTCGGCATCCAGGCCCAACGCGGCCGACAGGGCCACACCCAGGTAGGGAACCGCCCTCGGAAACCCTGCTCCGACACTTCGCGCCAGATAGCTACATTTGCATATTGTACCCACTCTAGCTAGCAAGTAGCGACTACCAGGTATTGACTACCAGGAAGTAACTGACCAGTCGGCAGGTAATACATACACTTTCTCTGTTCTAATCAGTGTGAAAACTGGTTTCCGCGCGCTTGGCGCGGTCGTTTCACATTCATTTTTGAACTTCCGGTGGACGCCTGGCTTGCTAGCGTCCTCCGGGCGGTCTCCGAGGGCTTCCACCGTCCCTCGCGAGGCCAACTACACTTAATCTTACTATACTCCCGTAAAAACCTTGCCTCTTTCGGTTATGCGTTTTTCTGGCCGCGCGAGCGCGCCCTGTCCTCGGACAGCGACGCCTCCACGGCCAGCCAGTCGTCGCTGGCCAGCGACACGTCCTTCTACGACGCCGTGGCCGGCGACGACGCCCCTGGCCACTCGACTGGGGGCCGACAGCGCGCCGCGTGGCCTCGCGGCCTCGGCGGTGACGGCTGGGGACGGCGCCTCGCGGCCCGTCTCTGGCCCGCTGGCCAACCTCCTCGCAGCACGCCGGCGCGCGTGCGCCTCGACCGCCGGCCCTGGCGGCGCCCAGGCGCCGAGCCCGCCCGCCCAAGCGCGCCGTTCGGCTGCCCAAGGACCCCAGCTCGCCCCCCAGCCGGCTCAAGGCCCCCAAGACCCCTGAGCGATGCGTGGCAACCCGGCAGGGCGGCCGGCAGGCTGCCCGAGTCGGTAGCGCTCGGGGAGGCGCTCTCAGCGGCCACGGCGCGCGCTCTGGACGCGGCCCACGGCCACCCCGACCTCTCCGGCGACGACGGCGACGACGTGGACGCCCAAGACGACCACGACGCCGCCGCCGACGCCTCGCCAGACTCCGCCAGTGCTGTGACTCGACCCGGCAGGGCGGCAGGCATGCTGCCCGACCAGGCCGAGTCGCAGCACGGGCCGAGCACCCACAACCCGGCCCCAAGCACCACAACGCCGACCCCAGGACGGACCCCGCGCCCCGTGCTCCGCGCCCCGCCGAGCCCCAGTGCTGTGCCGTCCACACCCGGCAGGGCGGCGGCCAGGCTGCAAAATATTCCAGCGCCTGCCGTCGCCCATACAGCGCTGGAGCCCGGCGGTGCACCAGCACCCCAAGCGTGGCAGCGTCTGCCGCTGCTCGTGGAGCAGAAGCAGGAGCTGCCAGCGTCCAAGAGCAAGCTGCCGCCCGCGTCGCGGCCGAGCGCGACGAGCGCGCCGAGCCGGACCAGACTCAAGCACCCCAGGCTCGTGCGTCCGCCGCGCTCCAAGCCAGCGACCCAGACGGCAGCTCCAGCTCCAGGACAGGCGAAGACGGGGGCACAGGTGCGCACACCTCCACCACAGCCCCCATGGACGTCGACGACGAAGCTGGGCGGCCAGCAGCAGCCTTGCGGCCGCTATCTCCGCCGCCCGAGCTGCGCATTGGGCGCATTGGCGGTAAGCGCCGACGGCTGGACAGCGCTGACGACGAGGACGTGCGCGAGCTGGCCGAGCTGCTGCTCGAAGAGGACGAGCCCGGGGCCCAAGCACCAGCGCCAAGGCTACCCACGGCCAGCGCTCTCCCGGCGCCCGTCCTCGCCGTGTACGCACACAACGCGCAGCGATTCAACTGCGCGCTGTGCGTGTACTCGGCCGCCAGCCACGCAGCGCTCAGGCGCCACCGAGACTCGCGCCACCGGCGCGTGGTCTTCGTGGACAAATTCTCGGCGGGCTGCACATGCAGCACGCCCTTCGCGTCCAGGCTGGCAGCCGCACACCACGCCAACGCGTGCGCCGGCCGGACGACGGCACCACTGGCACTGGCTGCTGCAGCGGCAGGGACATCAAGCCTCACCACTGCGGCAGCCAACGCCACCGCGACGGCGGCCACCACCGACTTGCCCCGCGACAACTCCTCCGGGCTCGCAGCTTCCCCAGCTGCCGAGCCCACGCGTCCACGTCGTGACCGCGCAGGAGCAGGAGCAACAGGCAGCGCACGACGGCCACGCAGCAGCAGGCGACGACGCGATGGGGACCTCCCTCGCAGACGAAGAGATCGAGGCGCGCTGGGCGCGAACAGCTCCGCCCCGCCCGACTCGCTGGGGTCCGCCACTGCCGACCACGACGGTGGAGCGCGTCGCGGCGAGCATGGAGCTCGCCAGCGCCTGCCACGAGCGCAGCTACCCGTTGGGGACCACCGCTGCCGCCTGACGTGGTGGGGCAGCGTGTGGCCGCGCTGCCACCACCTCCCAGAGCCAAGCGCCCACGAGACTGCGCCCACGACGCGCTGGGGCCCACGCCTCCCGCAGGAGCTCTGCGCGGCGAGAGCGACGGCAGCACGAATATCCGCGACGGAGGAGGCCGCGACAGAGTCGGCGCCCCAGCAGCCTGGCGAGACAGCTGAGCCGGCGGCGATGGTCGATGCAATCGGCGCAGCCCACGAGGACGCGGGCGACGAAGCACGGGCGGCAGCGGACGGCGTGGCGGCGGCTCAAGACGCCGGCGAATGGCTGCTCCGCTTCGACGGCGCCTGCCGTGCCAACCCAGGCCCAGGCGGCGCCGGAGCGGCGCTGTTCAAGCCCAGCGGCCCGGTGGTGTGGACGTGCTCCCACTTCATGCCGAGCAGCAGCGAGACCAACAACACGGCGGAGTATACCGCGCTGCTGCTCGGCGCCCGGGCCGCTGCCGACCACGGCGTCACGAAGCTGCGCGTGGAGGGCGACAGCACGCTGGTGATCCAGCAAGTGCGTGGCATATTCGCCACGCGCAGCACCGCCCTCCGACGCCTGCGCAACCTGGCCAAGACCGATCTGGCGCGTGTGGGAGTCGCTCCACCACATCGACCGCCAAGACAAACTGCTGTGTGGCGCTGGTCGTGTGACTCGGCTATTCGTTGGGGGAGGGGAGGGGGCTTTCCTCTGTTGTTGTTAGATCGGACATTACAAGTTTCCATTTAAAGTATGTAAGCGAGTGGGATCTAGAATCATTGATTGCGTACGAGCCATTCCAGCCAGCTGATGTTATGATTACTATGTACTGAGAGCAATATGGACACGGACTTACATCTCACTACTCTTCATCGAGGTATCTACGTAGGTCGCCGGAACGACGGCCCCTGGGACGCGTCCCACAGGAGCGCGAGCGGCACGCTACCGAAGACATTTTTGGGGTCTCGGAGCTGTACCAAGTAGCGTTCAATAACCAGTGTTTCCGCATCATGGTCGACGAGCGTAGTTGCAACGAAATTGTGCTCCCTCAGTCATTGACTGGTTACAAATACCTGAGCTTCTACTGAACCAGACGGGACTATCCCCACTCTGTGGTGCCAGCTTCTACGCTGAAAGTCGCCTGAAGGGTATCGCCAGCGGTAATAGTCGCGGCGTGAGCCTTACGTTGGATAGACACCATAATCAACACCCCGTACTATCTATGTGCGCCTTACAAGTTGGTAGTTGTTGGCCTCGCGAGGACGGTGAAAGCCCTCGGAGACCGCCCGAAGGACGCTAGCAAGCCAGGCGTCCGCCCGGACGTTCCAAAAATGAATGTGAAAAGACCCCGCCAACAGTGGGGAAACCAGTTTCCACACTGATTAGAACAGAATAGTTCTTTTTATTACCAGTTAGTAACCTCTCCGTAACGTAAAACGTAGGCTAAATATGCATGTCACTAAAGGGAGGGTGTCGATGTGGTCAGGCTGCTCTACAAGAAGGGCTCGCGCGAGGACCCGGCGAACTGGAGGCCCATCTGCCTCCAGCAAGCCATCTACAAACTGTACGCCGGTGCACTCGCGCGCAGGTTCACGAGATGACTAGACCGGAACGAACGGCATGCGGAGGCACAGGAGGGCTTTCGCTCGGCCAACGGCTGCGGGGAACACAACTTCCTCG
Organism: Phytophthora quininea; assembly: GCA_011947345.1. NCBI lineage: Eukaryota > Oomycota > Peronosporomycetes > Peronosporales > Peronosporaceae > Phytophthora > Phytophthora quininea. The sequence goes on from JAAVTG010000643.1 coordinate 43,256, forward strand.
CGGCCACGATGGTTGACCAAGCGAGGCGCAAGAGCCGCGAGCTGCACGTCGTGTGGTACAACCTGAAGAACGCCTTCGGGAGCGTACCGATTAGCCTGACAAGAATACATGCTATAAAGTTACATATTTTAGGGTGTTCGGTATTAACGTTGAATAGGGCTACGGGGAGAGAAGGTCCGAGACGGAAGCCATCTACGCTAGTCGGAGATCGGTGGGGTGTCCACATCAAGTCGGAGCTGTTTGCGTTGTCTATGACATATAAACATATATTTGGGGATCGGCATATGTTACAGCGATACATGTTACCGCATTGAGCTCACACCAACAACCGCAATGATGATGCGACAGCCCCCCAGTCAGCGCGTCACAAACGACGGCAGGCTGTCGGTTGACAACAATCGTTCACGTAGCCAATACAAGTGCATGCACTCTAAATATTTGAAACACACATAGCGGCAGTCTTAAAGTAGATCCAAATGGACACATACTTAGGTAGTAGGGCGCACATAGATAGTACGGGGTGTTGATTATGGTGTCTATCCAACGTAAGGCTCACGCCGCGACTATTACCGCTGGCGATACCCTTCAGGCGACTTTCAGCGGAGAAGCTGGTATCACAGAGCCGGAACTTGGGGATAGGCGGAGGATCTCGGGCTGCAGCCAGACAGGTCGCCGATCCCCTCGCTCCCCATGAGCGCCTCGTACGCGTACCTGGGGATCGGCGACGGCTTCGACCACGTGCGCCGTCGCGTCGCGTCGAGCTCGCGCCTGCACTCAAGAAGCTCGAGGACGACGTGACGCCGCTGCTGCAGTCGGGGCTGGCGCCGTGGCAGGTGGTGAAGGCGGTGAAGACGTACCTCTACCTCGAGTGAAGTACGCCCTTCGCCACCTTCGCCCCTTCCAGCAGCAACTGGAAGGGTTCGACCGCCACCTCGTGCGCAGCCTTCGGCACCTGCTTCGCGTGGCGGCCTCCGCCACGGCCGAGTTCTTCTACGCGCCGGTGTCGCGCGGCGGCTTGGGGATCCTGCCGCTGACGGAGCTGCACGCGGCGCTGCGGGTGGCGTACGGGTGGCAGATGCTGAACTCGACCGACCCTGCCATCCAGCGCATCGCCCGCGTGCAGCTCCGGCAGATACCGACGCGCGACACCGAGTCGACGCAGCGCACTGGCGGGAGCGCGAGGACGAGCCGGCCACGCGGCTGCTCAACTCGCCGCTCGGGACGTCGGCCCACGCACCGCCCAAGCGCCGCAACGGCGCCATCGGCTCGCTGTGGGTCGACGTCCAGCGCCACCTCCGCGTGTTCGATATCAAGTTTGAGACAGCGCCGGCGGGCGCGGAGACCAACACGCCGGAGGTGGCACTACAGCTTCGCGTGCCGCTCCACGACAAGTGGCTGGACCACCACACGGTCCTACGGCACGTGGAGCTGCACCTCAAGCACAGGCACTGGAAGAAGTGGGCGGCCGTGAAGGACCAAAGCAAACTGCTGTGTGGCGCTGGTCGTGTGACTCGGCTATTCGTTGGGGGAGGGGAGGGGCTTTCCTCTGTTGTTGTTAGATCGGACATTACAAGTTTCCATTTAAAGTATGTAAGCGAGAGTGGGATCTAGAATCATTGATTGCGTACGAGCCATTCCAGCCAGCTGATGTTATGATTACTATGTACTGAGAGCAATATGGACACGGACTTACATCTCACTACTCTTCATCGAGGTATCTACGTAGGTCGCCGGAACGACGGCCCCTGGGACGCGTCCCACAGGAGCGCGAGCGGCACGCTACCGAAGACATTTTTGGGGTCTCGGAGCTGTACCAAGTAGCGTTCAATAACCAGTGTTTCCGCATCATGGTCGACGAGCGTAGTTGCAACGAAATTGTGCTCCCTCAGTCATTGACTGGTTACAAATACCTGAGCTTCTACTGAACCAGACGGGACTATCCCACTCTGTGGTGCCAGCTTCTACGCTGAAAGTCGCCTGAAGGGTATCGCCAGCGGTAATAGTCGCGGCGTGAGCCTTACGTTGGATAGACACCATAATCAACACCCCGTACTATCTATGTGCGCCTTACAAGTTGGTAGTTGTTGGCCTCGCGAGGGGACGGTGAAAGCCCTCGGAGACCGCCCGAAGGACGCTAGCAAGCCAGGCGTCCGCCCGGACGTTCCAAAATTGAATGTGAAAAGACCCCGCCAACAGTGGGAAACCAGTTTCCACACTGATTAGAACAGAATAGTTCTTTTTATTACCAGTTAGTAATCTCCGTAACGTAAAACGTAGGCTAAATATGCATGTCACTAAAGGGAGGGTGTCGATGTGGTCAGGCTGCTCTACAAGAAGGGCTCGCGCGAGGACCCGGCGAACTGGAGGCCCATCTGCCTCCAGCAAGCCATCTACAAACTGTACGCCGGTGCACTCGCGCGCAGGTTCACGAGATGACTAGACCGGAACGAACGGCATGCGGAGGCACAGGAGGGCTTTCGCTCGGCCAACGGCTGCGGGGAACACAACTTCCTCGCGGCCACGATGGTTGACCAAGCGAGGCGCAAGAGCCGCGAGCTGCACGTCGTGTGGTACAACCTGAAGAACGCCTTCGGGAGCGTACCGATTAGCCTGACAAGAATACATGCTATAAAGTTACATATTTTAGGGTGTTCGGTATTAACGTTGAATAGGGCTACGGGGAGAGAAGGTCCGAGACGGAAGCCATCTACGCTAGTCGGAGATCGGTGGGGTGTCCACATCAAGTCGGAGCTGTTTGCGTTGTCTATGACATATAAACATATATTTGGGGATCGGCATATGTTACAGCGATACATGTTACCGCATTGAGCTCACACCAACAACCGCAATGATGATGCGACAGCCCCCCAGTCAGCGCGTCACAAACGACGGCAGGCTGTCGGTTGACAACAATCGTTCACGTAGCCAATACAAGTGCATGCACTCTAAATATTTGAAACACACATAGCGGCAGTCTTAAAGTAGATCCAAATGGACACATACTTAGGTAGTAGGGCGCACATAGATAGTACGGGGTGTTGATTATGGTGTCTATCCAACGTAAGGCTCACGCCGCGACTATTACCGCTGGCGATACCCTTCAGGCGACTTTCAGCGGAGAAGCTGGTATCACAGAGCCGGAACTTGGGGATAGGCGGAGGATCTCGGGCTGCAGCCAGACAGGTCGCCGATCCCCTCGCTCCCCATGAGCGCCTCGTACGCGTACCTGGGGATCGGCGACGGCTTCGACCACGTGCGCCGTCGCGTCGCGTCGAGCTCGCGCCTGCACTCAAGAAGCTCGAGGACGACGTGACGCCGCTGTTGCAGTCGGGGCTGGCGCCGTGGCAGGTGGTGAAGGCGGTGAAGACGTACCTCTACCTCGAGTGAAGTACGCCCTTCGCCACCTTCGCCCCTTCCAGCAGCAACTGGAAGGGTTCGACCGCCACCTCGTGCGCAGCCTTCGGCACCTGCTTCGCGTGGCGGCCTCCGCCACGGCCGAGTTCTTCTACGCGCCGGTGTCGCGCGGCGGCTTGGGATCCTGCCGCTGACGGAGCTGCACGCGGCGCTGCGGGTGGCGTACGGGTGGCAGATGCTGAACTCGACCGACCCTGCCATCCAGCGCATCGCCCGCGTGCAGCTCCGGCAGATACCGACGCGCGACACCGAGTCGACGCAGCGCACTGGCGGGAGCGCGAGGACGAGCCGGCCACGCGGCTGCTCAACTCGCCGCTCGGGACGTCGGCCCACGCACCGCCCAAGCGCCGCAACGGCGCCATCGGCTCGCTGTGGGTCGACGTCCAGCGCCACCTCCGCGTGTTCGATATCAAGTTTGAGACAGCGCCGGCGGGCGCGGAGACCAACACGCCGGAGGTGGCACTACAGCTTCGCGTGCCGCTCCACGACAAGTGGCTGGACCACCACACGGTCCTACGGCACGTGGAGCTGCACCTCAAGCACAGGCACTGGAAGAAGTGGGCGGCCGTGAAGGACCAAAGCAAACTGCTGTGTGGCGCTGGTCGTGTGACTCGGCTATTCGTTGGGGGAGGGGAGGGGCTTTCCTCTGTTGTTGTTAGATTGGACATTACAAGTTTCCATTTAAAGTATGTAAGCGAGTGGGATCTAGAATCATTGATTGCGTACGAGCCATTCCAGCCAGCTGATGTTATGATTACTATGTACTGAGAGCAATATGGACACGGACTTACATCTCACTACTCTTCATCGAGGTATCTACGTAGGTCGCCGGAACGACGGCCCCTGGGACGCGTCCCACAGGAGCGCGAGCGGCACGCTACCGAAGACATTTTTGGGGTCTCGGAGCTGTACCAAGTAGCGTTCAATAACCAGTGTTTCCGCATCATGGTCGACGAGCGTAGTTGCAACGAAATTGTGCTCCCTCAGTCATTGACTGGTTACAAATACCTGAGCTTCTACTGAACCAGACGGGACTATCCCCACTCTGTGGTGCCAGCTTCTACGCTGAAAGTCGCCTGAAGGGTATCGCCAGCGGTAATAGTCGCGGCGTGAGCCTTACGTTGGATAGACACCATAATCAACACCCCGTACTATCTATGTGCGCCTTACAAGTTGGTAGTTGTTGGCCTCGCGAGGGGACGGTGAAAGCCCTCGGAGACCGCCCGAAGGACGCTAGCAAGCCAGGCGTCCGCCCGGACGTTCCAAAATTGAATGTGAAAAGACCCCGCCAACAGTGGGGAAACCAGTTTCCACACTGATTAGAACAGAATAGTTCTTTTATTACCAGTTAGTAACCTCTCCGTAACGTAAAACGTAGGCTAAATATGCATGTCACTAAAGGGAGGGTGTCGATGTGGTCAGGCTGCTCTACAAGAAGGGCTCGCGCGAGGACCCGGCGAACTGGAGGCCCATCTGCCTCCAGCAAGCCATCTACAAACTGTACGCCGGTGCACTCGCGCGCAGGTTCACGAGATGACTAGACCGGAACGAACGGCATGCGGAGGCACAGGAGGGCTTTCGCTCGGCCAACGGCTGCGGGGAACACAACTTCCTCGCGGCCACGATGGTTGACCAAGCGAGGCGCAAGAGCCGCGAGCTGCACGTCGTGTGGTACAACCTGAAGAACGCCTTCGGGAGCGTACCGATTAGCCTGACAAGAATACATGCTATAAAGTTACATATTTTAGGGTGTTCGGTATTAACGTTGAATAGGGCTACGGGGGAAGAAGGTCCGAGACGGAAGCCATCTACGCTAGTCGGAGATCGGTGGGGTGTCCACATCAAGTCGGAGCTGTTTGCGTTGTCTATGACATATAAACATATATTTGGGGATCGGCATATGTTACAGCGATACATGTTACCGCATTGAGCTCACACCAACAACCGCAATGATGATGCGACAGCCCCCCAGTCAGCGCGTCACAAACGACGGCAGGCTGTCGGTTGACAACAATCGTTCACGTAGCCAATACAAGTGCATGCACTCTAAATATTTGAAACACACATAGCGGCAGTCTTAAAGTAGATCCAAATGGACACATACTTAGGTAGTAGGGCGCACATAGATAGTACGGGGTGTTGATTATGGTGTCTATCCAACGTAAGGCTCACGCCGCGACTATTACCGCTGGCGATACCCTTCAGGCGACTTTCAGCGGAGAAGCTGGTATCACAGAGCCGGAACTTGGGGATAGGCGGAGGATCTCGGGCTGCAGCCAGACAGGTCGCCGATCCCCTCGCTCCCCATGAGCGCCTCGTACGCGTACCTGGGGATCGGCGACGGCTTCGACCACGTGCGCCGTCGCGTCGCGTCGAGCTCGCGCCTGCACTCAAGAAGCTCGAGGACGACGTGACGCCGCTGCTGCAGTCGGGGCTGGCGCCGTGGCAGGTGGTGAAGGCGGTGAAGACGTACCTCTACCTCGAGTGAAGTACGCCCTTCGCCACCTTCGCCCCTTCCAGCAGCAACTGGAAGGGTTCGACCGCCACCTCGTGCGCAGCCTTCGGCACCTGCTTCGCGTGGCGGCCTCCGCCACGGCCGAGTTCTTCTACGCGCCGGTGTCGCGCGGCGGCTTGGGGATCCTGCCGCTGACGGAGCTGCACGCGGCGCTGCGGGTGGCGTACGGGTGGCAGATGCTGAACTCGACCGACCCTGCCATCCAGCGCATCGCCCGCGTGCAGCTCCGGCAGATACCGACGCGCGACACCGAGTCGACGCAGCGCACTGGCGGGAGCGCGAGGACGAGCCGGCCACGCGGCTGCTCAACTCGCCGCTCGGGACGTCGGCCCACGCACCGCCCAAGCGCCGCAACGGCGCCATCGGCTCGCTGTGGGTCGACGTCCAGCGCCACCTCCGCGTGTTCGATATCAAGTTTGAGACAGCGCCGGCGGGCGCGGAGACCAACACGCCGGAGGTGGCACTACAGCTTCGCGTGCCGCTCCACGACAAGTGGCTGGACCACCACACGGTCCTACGGCACGTGGAGCTGCACCTCAAGCACAGGCACTGGAAGAAGTGGGCGGCCGTGAAGGACCAAAGCAAACTGCTGTGTGGCGCTGGTCGTGTGACTCGGCTATTCGTTGGGGGAGGGGAGGGGCTTTCCTCTGTTGTTGTTAGATCGGACATTACAAGTTTCCATTTAAAGTATGTAAGCGAGAGTGGGATCTAGAATCATTGATTGCGTACGAGCCATTCCAGCCAGCTGATGTTATGATTACTATGTACTGAGAGCAATATGGACACGGACTTACATCTCACTACTCTTCATCGAGGTATATACGTAGGTCGCCGGAACGACGGCCCTGGGACGCGTCCACAGGAGCGCGAGCGGCACGCTACCGAAGACATTTTGGGGTCTCGGGCTGTACCAAGTAGCGTTAAATAACCAGTGTTTCCGCATCATGGTCGACGAGCGTAGTTGCAACGAAATTGTGCTCCCCTCAGTCATTGACTGGTTACAAATACCTGAGCTTCTACTGAACCAGACGGGACTATCCCCACTCTGTGGTGCCAGCTTCTACGCTGAAAGTCGCCTGAAGGGTATCGCCAGCGGTAATAGTCGCGGCGTGAGCCTTACGTTGGATAGACACCATAATCAACACCCCGTACTATCTATGTGCGCCTTACAAGTTGGTAGTTGTTGGCCTCGCGAGGGGACGGTGAAAGCCCTCGGAGACCGCCCGAAGGACGCTAGCAAGCCAGGCGTCCGCCCGGACGTTCCAAAATTGAATGTGAAAAGACCCCGCCAACAGTGGGGAAACCAGTTTCCACACTGATTAGAACAGAATAGTTCTTTTTATTACCAGTTAGTAACCTCTCCGTAACGTAAAACGTAGGCTAAATATGCATGTCACTAAAGGGAGGGTGTCGATGTGGTCAGGCTGCTCTACAAGAAGGGCTCGCGCGAGGACCCGGCGAACTGGAGGCCCATCTGCCTCCAGCAAGCCATCTACAAACTGTACGCCGGTGCACTCGCGCGCAGGTTCACGAGATGACTAGACCGGAACGAACGGCATGCGGAGGCACAGGAGGGCTTTCGCTCGGCCAACGGCTGCGGGGAACACAACTTCCTCGCGGCCACGATGGTTGACCAAGCGAGGCGCAAGAGCCGCGAGCTGCACGTCGTGTGGTACAACCTGAAGAACGCCTTCGGGAGCGTACCGATTAGCCTGACAAGAATACATGCTATAAAGTTACATATTTTAGGGTGTTCGGTATTAACGTTGAATAGGGCTACGGGGGAGAGAAGGTCCGAGACGGAAGCCATCTACGCTAGTCGGAGATCGGTGGGGTGTCCACATCAAGTCGGAGCTGTTTGCGTTGTCTATGACATATAAACATATATTTGGGGATCGGCATATGTTACAGCGATACATGTTACCGCATTGAGCTCACACCAACAACCGCAATGATGATGCGACAGCCCCCCAGTCAGCGCGTCACAAACGACGGCAGGCTGTCGGTTGACAACAATCGTTCACGTAGCCAATACAAGTGCATGCACTCTAAATATTTGAAACACACATAGCGGCAGTCTTAAAGTAGATCCAAATGGACACATACTTAGGTAGTAGGGCGCACATAGATAGTACGGGGTGTTGATTATGGTGTCTATCCAACGTAAGGCTCACGCCGCGACTATTACCGCTGGCGATACCCTTCAGGCGACTTTCAGCGGAGAAGCTGGTATCACAGAGCCGGAACTTGGGGATAGGCGGAGGATCTCGGGCTGCAGCCAGACAGGTCGCCGATCCCCTCGCTCCCCATGAGCGCCTCGTACGCGTACCTGGGGATCGGCGACGGCTTCGACCACGTGCGCCGTCGCGTCGCGTCGAGCTCGCGCCTGCACTCAAGAAGCTCGAGGACGACGTGACGCCGCTGCTGCAGTCGGGGCTGGCGCCGTGGCAGGTGGTGAAGGCGGTGAAGACGTACCTCTACCTCGAGTGAAGTACGCCCTTCGCCACCTTCGCCCCTTCCAGCAGCAACTGGAAGGGTTCGACCGCCACCTCGTGCGCAGCCTTCGGCACCTGCTTCGCGTGGCGGCCTCCGCCACGGCCGAGTTCTTCTACGCGCCGGTGTCGCGCGGCGGCTTGGGGATCCTGCCGCTGACGGAGCTGCACGCGGCGCTGCGGGTGGCGTACGGGTGGCAGATGCTGAACTCGACCGACCCTGCCATCCAGCGCATCGCCCGCGTGCAGCTCCGGCAGATACCGACGCGCGACACCGAGTCGACGCAGCGCACTGGCGGGAGCGCGAGGACGAGCCGGCCACGCGGCTGCTCAACTCGCCGCTCGGGACGTCGGCCCACGCACCGCCCAAGCGCCGCAACGGCGCCATCGGCTCGCTGTGGGTCGACGTCCAGCGCCACCTCCGCGTGTTCGATATCAAGTTTGAGACAGCGCCGGCGGGCGCGGAGACCAACACGCCGGAGGTGGCACTACAGCTTCGCGTGCCGCTCCACGACAAGTGGCTGGACCACCACACGGTCCTACGGCACGTGGAGCTGCACCTCAAGCACAGGCACTGGAAGAAGTGGGCGGCCGTGAAGGACCAAAGCAAACTGCTGTGTGGCGCTGGTCGTGTGACTCGGCTATTCGTTGGGGGAGGGGAGGGGCTTTCCTCTGTTGTTGTTAGATCGGACATTACAAGTTTCCATTTAAAGTATGTAAGCGAGAGTGGGATCTAGAATCATTGATTGCGTACGAGCCATTCCAGCCAGCTGATGTTATGATTACTATGTACTGAGAGCAATATGGACACGGACTTACATCTCACTACTCTTCATCGAGGTATCTACGTAGGTCGCCGGAACGACGGCCCTGGGACGCGTCCCACAGGAGCGCGAGCGGCACGCTACCGAAGACATTTTTGGGGTCTCGGAGCTGTACCAAGTAGCGTTCAATAACCAGTGTTTCCGCATCATGGTCGACGAGCGTAGTTGCAACGAAATTGTGCTCCCCTCAGTCATTGACTGGTTACAAATACCTGAGCTTCTACTGAACCAGACGGGACTATCCCCACTCTGTGGTGCCAGCTTCTACGCTGAAAGTCGCCTGAAGGGTATCGCCAGCGGTAATAGTCGCGGCGTGAGCCTTACGTTGGATAGACACCATAATCAACACCCCGTACTATCTATGTGCGCCTTACAAGTTGGTAGTTGTTGGCCTCGCGAGGGACGGTGAAAGCCCTCGGAGACCGCCCGAAGGACGCTAGCAAGCCAGGCGTCCGCCCGGACGTTCCAAAATTGAATGTGAAAAGACCCCGCCAACAGTGGGGAAACCAGTTTCCACACTGATTAGAACAGAATAGTTCTTTTTATTACCAGTTAGTAACCTCTCCGTAACGTAAAACGTAGGCTAAATATGCATGTCACTAAAGGGAGGGTGTCGATGTGGTCAGGCTGCTCTACAAGAAGGGCTCGCGCGAGGACCCGGCGAACTGGAGGCCCATCTGCCTCCAGCAAGCCATCTACAAACTGTACGCCGGTGCACTCGCGCGCAGGTTCACGAGATGACTAGACCGGAACGAACGGCATGCGGAGGCACAGGAGGGCTTTCGCTCGGCCAACGGCTGCGGGAACACAACTTCCTCGCGGCCACGATGGTTGACCAAGCGAGGCGCAAGAGCCGCGAGCTGCACGTCGTGTGGTACAACCTGAAGAACGCCTTCGGGAGCGTACCGATTAGCCTGACAAGAATACATGCTATAAAGTTACATATTTTAGGGTGTTCGGTATTAACGTTGAATAGGGCTACGGGGGAGAAGGTCCGAGACGGAAGCCATCTACGCTAGTCGGAGATCGGTGGGGTGTCCACATCAAGTCGGAGCTGTTTGCGTTGTCTATGACATATAAACATATATTTGGGGATCGGCATATGTTACAGCGATACATGTTACCGCATTGAGCTCACACCAACAACCGCAATGATGATGCGACAGCCCCCAGTCAGCGCGTCACAAACGACGGCAGGCTGTCGGTTGACAACAATCGTTCACGTAGCCAATACAAGTGCATGCACTCTAAATATTTGAAACACACATAGCGGCAGTCTTAAAGTAGATCCAAATGGACACATACTTAGGTAGTAGGGCGCACATAGATAGTACGGGGTGTTGATTATGGTGTCTATCCAACGTAAGGCTCACGCCGCGACTATTACCGCTGGCGATACCCTTCAGGCGACTTTCAGCGGAGAAGCTGGTATCACAGAGCCGGAACTTGGGGATAGGCGGAGGATCTCGGGCTGCAGCCAGACAGGTCGCCGATCCCCTCGCTCCCCATGAGCGCCTCGTACGCGTACCTGGGGATCGGCGACGGCTTCGACCACGTGCGCCGTCGCGTCGCGTCGAGCTCGCGCCTGCACTCAAGAAGCTCGAGGACGACGTGACGCCGCTGCTGCAGTCGGGGCTGGCGCCGTGGCAGGTGGTGAAGGCGGTGAAGACGTACCTCTACCTCGAGTGAAGTACGCCCTTCGCCACCTTCGCCCCTTCCAGCAGCAACTGGAAGGGTTCGACCGCCACCTCGTGCGCAGCCTTCGGCACCTGCTTCGCGTGGCGGCCTCCGCCACGGCCGAGTTCTTCTACGCGCCGGTGTCGCGCGGCGGTTGGGATCCTGCCGCTGACGGAGCTGCACGCGGCGCTGCGGGTGGCGTACGGGTGGCAGATGCTGAACTCGACCGACCCTGCCATCCAGCGCATCGCCCGCGTGCAGCTCCGGCAGATACCGACGCGCGACACCGAGTCGACGCAGCGCACTGGCGGGAGCGCGAGGACGAGCCGGCCACGCGGCTGCTCAACTCGCCGCTCGGGACGTCGGCCCACGCACCGCCCAAGCGCCGCAACGGCGCCATCGGCTCGCTGTGGGTCGACGTCCAGCGCCACCTCCGCGTGTTCGATATCAAGTTTGAGACAGCGCCGGCGGGCGCGGAGACCAACACGCCGGAGGTGGCACTACAGCTTCGCGTGCCGCTCCACGACAAGTGGCTGGACCACCACACGGTCCTACGGCACGTGGAGCTGCACCTCAAGCACAGGCACTGGAAGAAGTGGGCGGCCGTGAAGGACCAAAGCAAACTGCTGTGTGGCGCTGGTCGTGTGACTCGGCTATTCGTTGGGGGAGGGGAGGGGCTTTCCTCTGTTGTTGTTAGATCGGACATTACAAGTTTCCATTTAAAGTATGTAAGCGAGAGTGGGATCTAGAATCATTGATTGCGTACGAGCCATTCCAGCCAGCTGATGTTATGATTACTATGTACTGAGAGCAATATGGACACGGACTTACATCTCACTACTCTTCATCGAGGTATCTACGTAGGTCGCCGGAACGACGGCCCCTGGGACGCGTCCCACAGGAGCGCGAGCGGCACGCTACCGAAGACATTTTGGGGTCTCGGAGCTGTACCAAGTAGCGTTCAATAACCAGTGTTTCCGCATCATGGTCGACGAGCGTAGTTGCAACGAAATTGTGCTCCCTCAGTCATTGACTGGTTACAAATACCTGAGCTTCTACTGAACCAGACGGGACTATCCCCACTCTGTGGTGCCAGCTTCTACGCTGAAAGTCGCCTGAAGGGTATCGCCAGCGGTAATAGTCGCGGCGTGAGCCTTACGTTGGATAGACACCATAATCAACACCCGTACTATCTATGTGCGCCTTACAAGTTGGTAGTTGTTGGCCTCGCGGGACGGTGAAAGCCCTCGGAGACCGCCCGAAGGACGCTAGCAAGCCAGGCGTCCGCCCGGACGTTCCAAAATTGAATGTGAAAAAGACCGCCAACAGTGGAAACCAGTTTCCACACTGATTAGAACAGAATAGTTCTTTTTATTCCAGTTAGTAACCTCTCCGTAACGTAAAACGTAGGCTAAATATGCATGTCACTAAAGGGAGGGTGTCGATGTGGTCAGGCTGCTCTACAAGAAGGGCTCGCGCGAGGACCCGGCGAACTGGAGGCCCATCTGCCTCCAGCAAGCCATCTACAAACTGTACGCCGGTGCACTCGCGGTTCACGAGATGACTAGACCGGAACGAACGGCATGCGGAGGCACAGGAGGGCTTTCGCTCGGCCAACGGCTGCGGGAACACAACTTCCTCGCGGCCACGATGGTTGACCAAGCGAGGCGCAAGAGCCGCGAGCTGCACGTCGTGTGGTACAACCTGAAGAACGCCTTCGGGAGCGTACCGATTAGCCTGACAAGAATACATGCTATAAAGTTACATATTTTAGGGTGTTCGGTATTAACGTTGAATAGGGCTACGGGGAGAGAAGGTCCGAGACGGAAGCCATCTACGCTAGTCGGAGATCGGTGGGTGTCCACATCAAGTCGGAGCTGTTTGCGTTGTCTATGACATATAAACATATATTTGGGGATCGGCATATGTTACAGCGATACATGTTACCGCATTGAGCTCACACCAACAACCGCAATGATGATGCAGCCCGCCAGTCAGCGCGTCACAAACGACGGCAGGCTGTCGGTTCGACAACAATCGTTCAGAGCCAATACAAGCCACACTCTAAATATTGAAACACAACATCAGCGGCAGTCTTAAATAGATCAAATGGACATACTTAGGAAGTAGGGCGCACATAGATAGTACGGGGTGTTGATTATGGTCCCATCAACGTAAGGCTTCACGCCGCGACTTTCCGCTGGCGATACCCTCCAGGCGACTTTCAGCGGAGAAGCTGGTACCTGGAGAGTTGGAAGCTGGCCCGGCGGTTGGTCTCAGGCTTGTATCCAACACGCGAACAGGTGGCGCTGGACGTCGACCCACAGCGAGCCGATGGCGCCGTTGCGGCGCTTGGGCGGTGCGTGGGCCGACGTCCCGAGCGGCGAGTTGAGCAGCCGCGTGGCCGGCTCGTCCTCGCGCTCCCGCCAGTGCGCTGCGTCGACTCGGTGTCGCGCGTCGGTATCTGCCGGAGCTGCACGCGGGCGATGCGCTGGATGGCAGGGTCGGTCGAGTTCAGCATCTGCCACCCGTACGCCACCCGCAGCGCCGCGTGCAGCTCCGTCAGCGGCAGGATCCCCAAGCCGCCGCGCGACACCGGCGCGTGAAGAACTCGGCCGTGGCGGAGGCCGCCACGCGAAGCAGGTGCCGAAGGCTGCGCACGAGGTGGCGGTCGAACCCTTCCAGTTGCTGCTGGAAGGGGCGAAGGTGGCGAAGGGCGTACTTCACTCGAGGTAGAGGTACGTCTTCACCGCCTTCACCACCTGCCACGGCGCCAGCCCCGACTGCAGCAGCGGCGTCACGTCGTCCTCGAGCTTCTTGAGTGCAGGCGCGAGCTCGACGCGACGCGACGGCGCACGTGGTCGAAGCCGTCGCCGATCCCCAGGTACGCGTACGAGGCGCTCATGGGGAGCGAGGGGATCGGCGACCTGTCTGGCTGCAGCCCGAGATCCTCCGCCTATCCCCAAGTTCCGGCTCTGTGATACCAGCTTCTCCGCTGAAAGTCGCCTGAAGGGTATCGCCAGCGGTAATAGTCGCGGCGTGAGCCTTACGTTGGATAGACACCATAATCAACACCCCGTACTATCTATGTGCGCCCTACTACCTAAGTATGTGTCCATTTGGATCTACTTTAAGACTGCCGCTATGTGTGTTTCAAATATTTAGAGTGCATGCACTTGTATTGGCTACGTGAACGATTGTTGTCAACCGACAGCCTGCCGTCGTTTGTGACGCGCTGACTGGGGGGCTGTCGCATCATCATTGCGGTTGTTGGTGTGAGCTCAATGCGGTAACATGTATCGCTGTAACATATGCCGATCCCCAAATATATGTTTATATGTCATAGACAACGCAAACAGCTCCGACTTGATGTGGACACCCCACCGATCTCCGACTAGCGTAGATGGCTTCCGTCTCGGACCTTCTCTCCCCCGTAGCCCTATTCAACGTTAATACCGAACACCCTAAAATATGTAACTTTATAGCATGTATTCTTGTCAGGCTAATCGGTACGCTCCCGAAGGCGTTCTTCAGGTTGTACCACACGACGTGCAGCTCGCGGCTCTTGCGCCTCGCTTGGTCAACCATCGTGGCCGCGAGGAAGTTGTGTTCCCCGCAGCCGTTGGCCGAGCGAAAGCCCTCCTGTGCCTCCGCATGCCGTTCGTTCCGGTCTAGTCATCTCGTGAACCTGCGCGCGAGTGCACCGGCGTACAGTTTGTAGATGGCTTGCTGGAGGCAGATGGGCCTCCAGTTCGCCGGGTCCTCGCGCGAGCCCTTCTTGTAGAGCAGCCTGACCACATCGACACCCTCCCTTTAGTGACATGCATATTTAGCCTACGTTTTACGTTACGGAGAGGTTACTAACTGGTAATAAAAGAACTATTCTGTTCTAATCAGTGTGGAAACTGGTTTCCCACTGTTGGCGGGGTCTTTTTCACATTCATTTTGGAACGTCCGGGCGGACGCCTGGCTTGCTAGCGTCCTTCGGGCGGTCTCCGAGGGCTTTCACCGTCCCCTCGCGAGGCCAACAACTACCAACTTGTAAGGCGCACATAGATAGTACGGGGTGTTGATTATGGTGTCTATCCAACGTAAGGCTCACGCCGCGACTATTACCGCTGGCGATACCCTTCAGGCGACTTTCAGCGTAGAAGCTGGCACCACAGAGTGGGGATAGTCCCGTCTGGTTCAGTAGAAGCTCAGGTATTTGTAACCAGTCAATGACTGAGGGAGCACAATTTCGTTGCAACTACGCTCGTCGACCATGATGCGGAAACACTGGTTATTGAACGCTACTTGGTACAGCTCCGAGACCCCAAAAATGTCTTCGGTAGCGTGCCGCTCGCGCTCCTGTGGGACGCGTCCCAGGGGCCGTCGTTCCGGCGACCTACGTAGATACCTCGATGAAGAGTAGTGAGATGTAAGTCCGTGTCCATATTGCTCTCAGTACATAGTAATCATAACATCAGCTGGCTGGAATGGCTCGTACGCAATCAATGATTCTAGATCCCACTCTCGCTTACATACTTTAAATGGAAACTTGTAATGTCCGATCTAACAACAACAGAGGAAAGCCCCTCCCCTCCCCCAACGAATAGCCGAGTCACACGACCAGCGCCACACAGCAGTTTGCTTTGGTCCTTCACGGCCGCCCACTTCTTCCAGTG
Organism: Phytophthora quininea; assembly: GCA_011947345.1. Classification (NCBI taxonomy): domain Eukaryota; phylum Oomycota; class Peronosporomycetes; order Peronosporales; family Peronosporaceae; genus Phytophthora; species Phytophthora quininea. The sequence goes on from JAAVTG010000643.1 coordinate 58,845, forward strand.
CCTGTGCTTGAGGTGCAGCTCCACGTGCCGTAGGACCGTGTGGTGGTCCAGCCACTTGTCGTGGAGCGGCACGCGAAGCTGTAGTGCCACCTCCGGCGTGTTGGTCTCCGCGCCCGCCGGCGCTGTCTCAAACTTGATATCGAACACGCGGAGGTGGCGCTGGACGTCGACCCACAGCGAGCCGATGGCGCCGTTGCGGCGCTTGGGCGGTGCGTGGGCCGACGTCCCGAGCGGCGAGTTGAGCAGCCGCGTGGCCGGCTCGTCCTCGCGCTCCCGCCAGTGCGCTGCGTCGACTCGGTGTCGCGCGTCGGTATCTGCCGGAGCTGCACGCGGGCGATGCGCTGGATGGCAGGGTCGGTCGAGTTCAGCATCTGCCACCCGTACGCCACCCGCAGCGCCGCGTGCAGCTCCGTCAGCGGCAGGATCCCAAGCCGCCGCGCGACACCGGCGCGTAGAAGAACTCGGCCGTGGCGGAGGCCGCCACGCGAAGCAGGTGCCGAAGGCTGCGCACGAGGTGGCGGTCGAACCCTTCCAGTTGCTGCTGGAAGGGGCGAAGGTGGCGAAGGGCGTACTTCACTCGAGGTAGAGGTACGTCTTCACCGCCTTCACCACCTGCCACGGCGCCAGCCCCGACTGCAGCAGCGGCGTCACGTCGTCCTCGAGCTTCTTGAGTGCAGGCGCGAGCTCGACGCGACGCGACGGCGCACGTGGTCGAAGCCGTCGCCGATCCCCAGGTACGCGTACGAGGCGCTCATGGGGAGCGAGGGGATCGGCGACCTGTCTGGCTGCAGCCCGAGATCCTCCGCCTATCCCCAAGTTCCGGCTCTGTGATACCAGCTTCTCCGCTGAAAGTCGCCTGAAGGGTATCGCCAGCGGTAATAGTCGCGGCGTGAGCCTTACGTTGGATAGACACCATAATCAACACCCCGTACTATCTATGTGCGCCCTACTACCTAAGTATGTGTCCATTTGGATCTACTTTAAGACTGCCGCTATGTGTGTTTCAAATATTTAGAGTGCATGCACTTGTATTGGCTACGTGAACGATTGTTGTCAACCGACAGCCTGCCGTCGTTTGTGACGCGCTGACTGGGGGGCTGTCGCATCATCATTGCGGTTGTTGGTGTGAGCTCAATGCGGTAACATGTATCGCTGTAACATATGCCGATCCCCAAATATATGTTTATATGTCATAGACAACGCAAACAGCTCCGACTTGATGTGGACACCCCACCGATCTCCGACTAGCGTAGATGGCTTCCGTCTCGGACCTTCTCTCCCCGTAGCCCTATTCAACGTTAATACCGAACACCCTAAAATATGTAACTTTATAGCATGTATTCTTGTCAGGCTAATCGGTACGCTCCCGAAGGCGTTCTTCAGGTTGTACCACACGACGTGCAGCTCGCGGCTCTTGCGCCTCGCTTGGTCAACCATCGTGGCCGCGAGGAAGTTGTGTTCCCCGCAGCCGTTGGCCGAGCGAAAGCCCTCCTGTGCCTCCGCATGCCGTTCGTTCCGGTCTAGTCATCTCGTGAACCTGCGCGCGAGTGCACCGGCGTACAGTTTGTAGATGGCTTGCTGGAGGCAGATGGGCCTCCAGTTCGCCGGGTCCTCGCGCGAGCCCTTCTTGTAGAGCAGCCTGACCACATCGACACCCTCCCTTTAGTGACATGCATATTTAGCCTACGTTTTACGTTACGGAGAGGTTACTAACTGGTAATAAAAAGAACTATTCTGTTCTAATCAGTGTGGAAACTGGTTTCCCCACTGTTGGCGGGGTCTTTTCACATTCATTTTGGAACGTCCGGGCGGACGCCTGGCTTGCTAGCGTCCTTCGGGCGGTCTCCGAGGCTTTCACCGTCCCCTCGCGAGGCCAACAACTACCAACTTGTAAGGCGCACATAGATAGTACGGGGTGTTGATTATGGTGTCTATCCAACGTAAGGCTCACGCCGCGACTATTACCGCTGGCGATACCCTTCAGGCGACTTTCAGCGTAGAAGCTGGCACCACAGAGTGGGGATAGTCCCGTCTGGTTCAGTAGAAGCTCAGGTATTTGTAACCAGTCAATGACTGAGGGAGCACAATTTCGTTGCAACTACGCTCGTCGACCATGATGCGGAAACACTGGTTATTGAACGCTACTTGGTACAGCTCCGAGACCCCAAAAATGTCTTCGGTAGCGTGCCGCTCGCGCTCCTGTGGGACGCGTCCCAGGGGCCGTCGTTCCGGCGACCTACGTAGATACCTCGATGAAGAGTAGTGAGATGTAAGTCCGTGTCCATATTGCTCTCAGTACATAGTAATCATAACATCAGCTGGCTGGAATGGCTCGTACGCAATCAATGATTCTAGATCCCACTCTCGCTTACATACTTTAAATGGAAACTTGTAATGTCCGATCTAACAACAACAGAGGAAAGCCCCTCCCCTCCCCAACGAATAGCCGAGTCACACGACCAGCGCCACACAGCAGTTTGCTTTGGTCCTTCACGGCCGCCCACTTCTTCCAGTGCCTGTGCTTGAGGTGCAGCTCCACGTGCCGTAGGACCGTGTGGTGGTCCAGCCACTTGTCGTGGAGCGGCACGCGAAGCTGTAGTGCCACCTCCGGCGTGTTGGTCTCCGCGCCCGCCGGCGCTGTCTCAAACTTGATATCGAACACGCGGAGGTGGCGCTGGACGTCGACCCACAGCGAGCCGATGGCGCCGTTGCGGCGCTTGGGCGGTGCGTGGGCCGACGTCCCGAGCGGCGAGTTGAGCAGCCGCGTGGCCGGCTCGTCCTCGCGCTCCCGCCAGTGCGCTGCGTCGACTCGGTGTCGCGCGTCGGTATCTGCCGGAGCTGCACGCGGGCGATGCGCTGGATGGCAGGGTCGGTCGAGTTCAGCATCTGCCACCCGTACGCCACCCGCAGCGCCGCGTGCAGCTCCGTCAGCGGCAGGATCCCCAAGCCGCCGCGCGACACCGGCGCGTAGAAGAACTCGGCCGTGGCGGAGGCCGCCACGCGAAGCAGGTGCCGAAGGCTGCGCACGAGGTGGCGGTCGAACCCTTCCAGTTGCTGCTGGAAGGGGCGAAGGTGGCGAAGGGCGTACTTCACTCGAGGTAGAGGTACGTCTTCACCGCCTTCACCACCTGCCACGGCGCCAGCCCCGACTGCAGCAGCGGCGTCACGTCGTCCTCGAGCTTCTTGAGTGCAGGCGCGAGCTCGACGCGACGCGACGGCGCACGTGGTCGAAGCCGTCGCCGATCCCCAGGTACGCGTACGAGGCGCTCATGGGGAGCGAGGGGATCGGCGACCTGTCTGGCTGCAGCCCGAGATCCTCCGCCTATCCCCAAGTTCCGGCTCTGTGATACCAGCTTCTCCGCTGAAAGTCGCCTGAAGGGTATCGCCAGCGGTAATAGTCGCGGCGTGAGCCTTACGTTGGATAGACACCATAATCAACACCCCGTACTATCTATGTGCGCCCTACTACCTAAGTATGTGTCCATTTGGATCTACTTTAAGACTGCCGCTATGTGTGTTTCAAATATTTAGAGTGCATGCACTTGTATTGGCTACGTGAACGATTGTTGTCAACCGACAGCCTGCCGTCGTTTGTGACGCGCTGACTGGGGGGCTGTCGCATCATCATTGCGGTTGTTGGTGTGAGCTCAATGCGGTAACATGTATCGCTGTAACATATGCCGATCCCCAAATATATGTTTATATGTCATAGACAACGCAAACAGCTCCGACTTGATGTGGACACCCCACCGATCTCCGACTAGCGTAGATGGCTTCCGTCTCGGACCTTCTCTCCCCGTAGCCCTATTCAACGTTAATACCGAACACCCTAAAATATGTAACTTTATAGCATGTATTCTTGTCAGGCTAATCGGTACGCTCCCGAAGGCGTTCTTCAGGTTGTACCACACGACGTGCAGCTCGCGGCTCTTGCGCCTCGCTTGGTCAACCATCGTGGCCGCGAGGAAGTTGTGTTCCCCGCAGCCGTTGGCCGAGCGAAAGCCCTCCTGTGCCTCCGCATGCCGTTCGTTCCGGTCTAGTCATCTCGTGAACCTGCGCGCGAGTGCACCGGCGTACAGTTTGTAGATGGCTTGCTGGAGGCAGATGGGCCTCCAGTTCGCCGGGTCCTCGCGCGAGCCCTTCTTGTAGAGCAGCCTGACCACATCGACACCCTCCCTTTAGTGACATGCATATTTAGCCTACGTTTTACGTTACGGAGAGGTTACTAACTGGTAATAAAAAGAACTATTCTGTTCTAATCAGTGTGGAAACTGGTTTCCCCACTGTTGGCGGGGTCTTTTCACATTCATTTTTGAACGTCCGGGCGGACGCCTGGCTTGCTAGCGTCCTTCGGGCGGTCTCCGAGGGCTTTCACCGTCCTCGCGAGGCCAACAACTACCAACTTGTAAGGCGCACATAGATAGTACGGGGTGTTGATTATGGTGTCTATCCAACGTAAGGCTCACGCCGCGACTATTACCGCTGGCGATACCCTTCAGGCGACTTTCAGCGTAGAAGCTGGCACCACAGAGTGGGGATAGTCCCGTCTGGTTCAGTAGAAGCTCAGGTATTTGTAACCAGTCAATGACTGAGGGAGCACAATTTCGTTGCAACTACGCTCGTCGACCATGATGCGGAAACACTGGTTATTGAACGCTACTTGGTACAGCTCCGAGACCCCAAAAATGTCTTCGGTAGCGTGCCGCTCGCGCTCCTGTGGGACGCGTCCCAGGGGCCGTCGTTCCGGCGACCTACGTAGATACCTCGATGAAGAGTAGTGAGATGTAAGTCCGTGTCCATATTGCTCTCAGTACATAGTAATCATAACATCAGCTGGCTGGAATGGCTCGTACGCAATCAATGATTCTAGATCCCACTCTCGCTTACATACTTTAAATGGAAACTTGTAATGTCCGATCTAACAACAACAGAGGAAAGCCCCTCCCCTCCCCCAACGAATAGCCGAGTCACACGACCAGCGCCACACAGCAGTTTGCTTTGGTCCTTCACGGCCGCCCACTTCTTCCAGTGCCTGTGCTTGAGGTGCAGCTCCACGTGCCGTAGGACCGTGTGGTGGTCCAGCCACTTGTCGTGGAGCGGCACGCGAAGCTGTAGTGCCACCTCCGGCGTGTTGGTCTCCGCGCCCGCCGGCGCTGTCTCAAACTTGATATCGAACACGCGGAGGTGGCGCTGGACGTCGACCCACAGCGAGCCGATGGCGCCGTTGCGGCGCTTGGGCGGTGCGTGGGCCGACGTCCCGAGCGGCGAGTTGAGCAGCCGCGTGGCCGGCTCGTCCTCGCGCTCCCGCCAGTGCGCTGCGTCGACTCGGTGTCGCGCGTCGGTATCTGCCGGAGCTGCACGCGGGCGATGCGCTGGATGGCAGGGTCGGTCGAGTTCAGCATCTGCCACCCGTACGCCACCCGCAGCGCCGCGTGCAGCTCCGTCAGCGGCAGGATCCCCAAGCCGCCGCGCGACACCGGCGCGTAGAAGAACTCGGCCGTGGCGGAGGCCGCCACGCGAAGCAGGTGCCGAAGGCTGCGCACGAGGTGGCGGTCGAACCCTTCCAGTTGCTGCTGGAAGGGGCGAAGGTGGCGAAGGGCGTACTTCACTCGAGGTAGAGGTACGTCTTCACCGCCTTCACCACCTGCCACGGCGCCAGCCCCGACTGCAGCAGCGGCGTCACGTCGTCCTCGAGCTTCTTGAGTGCAGGCGCGAGCTCGACGCGACGCGACGGCGCACGTGGTCGAAGCCGTCGCCGATCCCCAGGTACGCGTACGAGGCGCTCATGGGGAGCGAGGGGATCGGCGACCTGTCTGGCTGCAGCCCGAGATCCTCCGCCTATCCCCAAGTTCCGGCTCTGTGATACCAGCTTCTCCGCTGAAAGTCGCCTGAAGGGTATCGCCAGCGGTAATAGTCGCGGCGTGAGCCTTACGTTGGATAGACACCATAATCAACACCCCGTACTATCTATGTGCGCCCTACTACCTAAGTATGTGTCCATTTGGATCTACTTTAAGACTGCCGCTATGTGTGTTTCAAATATTTAGAGTGCATGCACTTGTATTGGCTACGTGAACGATTGTTGTCAACCGACAGCCTGCCGTCGTTTGTGACGCGCTGACTGGGGGGCTGTCGCATCATCATTGCGGTTGTTGGTGTGAGCTCAATGCGGTAACATGTATCGCTGTAACATATGCCGATCCCCAAATATATGTTTATATGTCATAGACAACGCAAACAGCTCCGACTTGATGTGGACACCCCACCGATCTCCGACTAGCGTAGATGGCTTCCGTCTCGGACCTTCTCTCCCCGTAGCCCTATTCAACGTTAATACCGAACACCCTAAAATATGTAACTTTATAGCATGTATTCTTGTCAGGCTAATCGGTACGCTCCCGAAGGCGTTCTTCAGGTTGTACCACACGACGTGCAGCTCGCGGCTCTTGCGCCTCGCTTGGTCAACCATCGTGGCCGCGAGGAAGTTGTGTTCCCCGCAGCCGTTGGCCGAGCGAAAGCCCTCCTGTGCCTCCGCATGCCGTTCGTTCCGGTCTAGTCATCTCGTGAACCTGCGCGCGGAGTGCACCGGCGTACAGTTTGTAGATGGCTTGCTGGAGGCAGATGGGCCTCCAGTTCGCCGGGTCCTCGCGCGAGCCCTTCTTGTAGAGCAGCCTGACCACATCGACACCCTCCCTTTAGTGACATGCATATTTAGCCTACGTTTTACGTTACGGAGAGGTTACTAACTGGTAATAAAAAGAACTATTCTGTTCTAATCAGTGTGGAAACTGGTTTCCCACTGTTGGCGAGGTCTTTTTCACATTCATTTTGGAACGTCCGGGCGGACGCCTGGCTTGCTAGCGTCCTTCGGGCGGTCTCCGAGGGCTTTCACCGTCCCCTCCGAGGCCAACAACTACCAACTTGTAAGGCGCACATAGATAGTACGGGGTGTCGATTATGGTGTCTATCCAACGTAAGGCTCACGCCGCGACTATTACCGCTGGCGATACCCTTCAGGCGACTTTCAGCGTAGAAGCTGGTATCACAGAGCCGGGAAGTCCCGTCTGGCGGAGAAGCTCGGGCTGCAGCCAGACAGGTCGCCGATCCCAACTCGCTCCCCATGAGCGCCTCGTACGAACGCTACCTGGTACATCGGCGACGGCAACCACGTGCGCCGTCGCGTCGCGTGGGACGCGTCCCAGGGCCGTCGTTCCGGCGACCTACGTAGATACCTCGATGAAGAGTAGTGAGATGTAAGTCCGTGTCCATATTGCTCTCAGTACATAGTAATCATAACATCAGCTGGCTGGAATGGCTCGTACGCAATCAATGATTCTAGATCCCACTCTCGCTTACATACTTTAAATGGAAACTTGTAATGTCCGATCTAACAACAACAGAGGAAAGCCCCTCCCTCCCCCAACGAATAGCCGAGTCACACGACCAGCGCCACACAGCAGTTTGCTTTGGTCCTTCACGGCCGCCCACTTCTTCCAGTGCCTGTGCGCGCGGCGCAGCTCCTGCCGCTGACGTGGCTGCACGCGGCGCTGGTGGTGTACGGGTGGCGATGCTGAACTCCACCTCCGCGTGCCTGTCTCAGCGCATCGCCCGCGTGCAGCTCCGGCAGATACCGACGCGCGACACCGAGTCGACGCAGCGCACTGGCGGGAGCGCGAGGACGAGCCGGCCACGCGGCTGCTCAACTCGCCGCTCGGGACGTCGGCCCACGCACCGCCCAAGCGCCGCAACGGCGCCATCGGCTCGCTGTGGGTCGACGTCCAGCGCCACCTCCGCGTGTTCGATATCAAGTTTGAGACAGCGCCGGCGGGCGCGGAGCCAACACGCCGGAGGTGGCACTACAGCTGCGCGTGCCGCTCCACGACAAGTGGCTGGACCACCACACGGTCCTACGGCACGTGGAGCTGCACCTCAAGCACAGGCACTGGAAGAAGTGGGCGGCCGTGAAGGACCAAAGCAAACTGCTGTGTGGCGCTGGTCGTGTGACTCGGCTATTCGTTGGGGGAGGGCTTTCCTCTGTTCGTTTAGTTTCCATTTAAAGTATGTAAGCGAGAGTGGGATCTAGAATCATTGATTGCGTACGAGCCATTCCAGCCAGCTGATGTTATGATTACTATGTACTGAGAGCAATATGGACACGGACTTACATCTCACTACTCTTCATCGAGGTATCTACGTAGGTCGCCGGAACGACGGCCCCTGGGACGTCCCACAGGAGCGCGAGCGGCACGCTACCGAAGACATTTTGGGGTCTCGGAGCTGTACCAAGTAGCGTTCAATAACCAGTGTTTCCGCAGCATGGTCGTCGAGCGTAGTTGCAACGAAATTGCCCCTCAGTCATTGACTGGTTACAAATACCTGAGCTTCTACTGAACCAGACGGGACTTGAGCACGCCGAGGTTGTCGCGCTGAACTGATATGGTACAGCACCTGCTTGGGTTGGCCACCATGCTGGTCCAGCGTAGGGAGTCCGCCACGAGCGCGTGCTGTCGCTTGATGCCGTCCATTGTGCCGCTGAATATCTTGAGGTCGTTGGCATAAGCTGATGCACCTGGACGGTCGTCCGCAGACAGTTGCGCGCCCGTGGTGGGCAGCCTCATGAACGCGTGGAGCAGCGGACTGAACAGGTGGGGCTGAGTGGGTAGCCTTGCCCCCCCATACACACACACACACGCTGGTGCACCGGCGCCGTCATCTCGTTGGCCGCGTTGCCCAAGGTGAAGGGGTGGAGTCGTACAGCCCGCGCCAGCACGTGATGAAGTCGCCTGGCATGCCCATGAGCTTGAGAGCTTCCCAGAACAGGTCTTGTGGCACGCTCCCGAAGGCTCTCAATAGGTCGTACCACACGACGTGCAGCTCGCGCCAGGTATATCGGCCACCTGGAAGGCCTTCATGAGCGTCCCTTCATTGTCTTTATATACCGACTATTGAAAATTACTTCTTTCCTGAAACAACATGAAACAACATTTTTATTAGCCAATAAAAATGCGCCCTAAAACATTTTATTAGCCAATAAATGGCTTTGTAGAAAAACTCATTCAGTCGTAGAAATTGGTCTGAATATGGCTGGGGCGACAGCGCCTTGCCCCAAGTGCAACAAGGTGCTGTCCAAGTCAAACATGGCGATGCACAAGCAGCGTTGCGGGAAGAAGAAGCCCCAAGACGCGCAAGGCCATCAATCGCGACGCCTACGCTCGCAACAAGGACCCTATCCTCGCCAAGCGACGCGAACAGCGTGTGTATGAGCGCTATCGGCGTCTCGAAGGTAAGGCAAATTGTCACTAAAGTGAGGTTTCTGTATTTTATTTATAATGCGTGTTATGAACTTGTAGTTGCGAGAGAAAATCTGGCAGAGCTCAAGAATAAGCCACTTAAAGTGGCCCCGACAAAGGAAAGGGCGTGGTT
>JAAVTG010000644.1:0-227667 GCA_011947345.1 Phytophthora quininea
GTGGTGCCAGCTTCTACGCTGAAAGTCGCCTGAAGGGTATCGCCAGCGGTAATAGTCGCGGCGTGAGCCTTACGTTGGATAGACACCATAATCAACACCCCGTACTATCTATGTGCGCCTTTAGTTGGTAGTTGTTGGCCTCGCGAGGGGACGGTGAAAGCTCGGAGACCGCCCGAAGGACGCTAGCAAGCCAGGCGTCCGCCCGGACGTTCCAAAATTGAATGTGAAAAAGACCTCGCCAACAGTGGGGAAACCAGTTTCCACACTGATTAGAACAGAATAGTTCTTTTATTACCAGTTAGTAACCTCTCCGTAACGTAAAACGTAGGCTAAATATGCATGTCACTAAAGGGAGGGTGTCGATGTGGTCAGGCTGCTCTACAAGAAGGGCTCGCGCGAGGACCCGGCGAACTGGAGGCCCATCTGCCTCCAGCAAGCCATCTACAAACTGTACGCCGGTGCACTCGCGCGCAGGTTCACGAGATGACTAGACCGGAACGAACGGCATGCGGAGGCACAGGAGGGCTTTCGCTCGGCCAACGGCTGCGGGGAACACAACTTCCTCGCGGCCACGATGGTTGACCAAGCGAGGCGCAAGAGCCGCGAGCTGCACGTCGTGTGGTACAACCTGAAGAACGCCTTCGGGAGCGTACCGATTAGCCTGACAAGAATACATGCTATAAAGTTACATATTTTAGGGTGTTCGGTATTAACGTTGAATAGGGCTACGGGGGAGAGAAGGTCCGAGACGGAAGCCATCTACGCTAGTCGGAGATCGGTGGGGTGTCCACATCAAGTCGGAGCTGTTTGCGTTGTCTATGACATATAAACATATATTTGGGGATCGGCATATGTTACAGCGATACATGTTACCGCATTGAGCTCAACAACCGCAATGATGATGCGACAGCCCCCCCAGTCAGCGCGTCACAAACGACGGCAGGCTGTCGGTTGACAACAATCGTTCACGTAGCCAATACAAGTGCATGCACTCTAAATATTTGAAACACACATAGCGGCAGTCTTAAAGTAGATCCAAATGGACACATACTTAGGTAGTAGGGCGCACATAGATAGTACGGGGTGTTGATTATGGTGTCTATCCAACGTAAGGCTCACGCCGCGACTATTACCGCTGGCGATACCCTTCAGGCGACTTTCAGCGGAGAAGCTGGTATCACAGAGCCGGAACTTGGGGATAGGCGGAGGATCTCGGGCTGCAGCCAGACAGGTCGCCGATCCCCTCGCTCCCCATGAGCGCCTCGTACGCGTACCTGGGGATCGGCGACGGCTTCGACCACGTGCGCCGTCGCGTCGCGTCGAGCTCGCGCCTGCACTCAAGAAGCTCGAGGACGACGTGACGCCGCTGCTGCAGTCGGGGCTGGCGCCGTGGCAGGTGGTGAAGGCGGTGAAGACGTACCTCTACCTCGAGTGAAGTACGCCCTTCGCCACCTTCGCCCCTTCCAGCAGCAACTGGAAGGGTTCGACCGCCACCTCGTGCGCAGCCTTCGGCACCTGCTTCGCGTGGCGGCCTCCGCCACGGCCGAGTTCTTCTACGCGCCGGGTCGCGCGGCGGCTTGGGGATCCTGCCGCTGACGGAGCTGCACGCGGCGCTGCGGGTGGCGTACGGGTGGCAGATGCTGAACTCGACCGACCCTGCCATCCAGCGCATCGCCCGCGTGCAGCTCCGGCAGATACCGACGCGCGACACCGAGTCGACGCAGCGCACTGGCGGGAGCGCGAGGACGAGCCGGCCACGCGGCTGCTCAACTCGCCGCTCGGGACGTCGGCCCACGCACCGCCCAAGCGCCGCAACGGCGCCATCGGCTCGCTGTGGGTCGACGTCCAGCGCCACCTCCGCGTGTTCGATATCAAGTTTGAGACAGCGCCGGCGGGCGCGGAGACCAACACGCCGGAGGTGGCACTACAGCTTCGCGTGCCGCTCCACGACAAGTGGCTGGACCACCACACGGTCCTACGGCACGTGGAGCTGCACCTCAAGCACAGGCACTGGAAGAAGTGGGCGGCCGTGAAGGACCAAAGCAAACTGCTGTGTGGCGCTGGTCGTGTGACTCGGCTATTCGTTGGGGGAGGGGAGGGGCTCTGTTGTTGTTAGATCGGACATTACAAGTTTCCATTTAAAGTATGTAAGCGAGAGTGGGATCTAGAATCATTGATTGCGTACGAGCCATTCCAGCCAGCTGATGTTATGATTACTATGTACTGAGAGCAATATGGACACGGACTTACATCTCACTACTCTTCATCGAGGTATCTACGTAGGTCGCCGGAACGACGGCCCCTGGGACGCGTCCCACAGGAGCGCGAGCGGCACGCTACCGAAGACATTTTTGGGGTCTCGGAGCTGTACCAAGTAGCGTTCAATAACCAGTGTTTCCGCATCATGGTCGACGAGCGTAGTTGCAACGAAATTGTGCTCCCTCAGTCATTGACTGGTTACAAATACCTGAGCTTCTACTGAACCAGACGGGACTATCCCCACTCTGTGGTGCCAGCTTCTACGCTGAAAGTCGCCTGAAGGGTATCGCCAGCGGTAATAGTCGCGGCGTGAGCCTTACGTTGGATAGACACCATAATCAACACCCCGTACTATCTATGTGCGCCTTACAAGTTGGTAGTTGTTGGCCTCGCGAGGGGACGGTGAAAGCCTCGGAGACCGCCCGAAGGACGCTAGCAAGCCAGGCGTCCGCCCGGACGTTCCAAAATGAATGAAAAAGACCCCGCCAACAGTGGGGAAACCAGTTTCCACACTGATTAGAACAGAATAGTTCTTTTATTACCAGTTAGTAACCTCTCCGTAACGTAAAACGTAGGCTAAATATGCATGTCACTAAAGGGAGGGTGTCGATGTGGTCAGGCTGCTCTACAAGAAGGGCTCGCGCGAGGACCCGGCGAACTGGAGGCCCATCTGCCTCCAGCAAGCCATCTACAAACTGTACGCCGGTGCACTCGCGCGCAGGTTCACGAGATGACTAGACCGGAACGAACGGCATGCGGAGGCACAGGAGGGCTTTCGCTCGGCCAACGGCTGCGGGGAACACAACTTCCGCGGCCACGATGGTTGACCAAGCGAGGCGCAAGAGCCGCGAGCTGCACGTCGTGTGGTACAACCTGAAGAACGCCTTCGGGAGCGTACCGATTAGCCTGACAAGAATACATGCTATAAAGTTACATATTTTAGGGTGTTCGGTATTAACGTTGAATAGGGCTACGGGGGAGAGAAGGTCCGAGACGGAAGCCATCTACGCTAGTCGGAGATCGGTGGGGTGTCCACATCAAGTCGGAGCTGTTTGCGTTGTCTATGACATATAAACATATATTTGGGGATCGGCATATGTTACAGCGATACATGTTACCGCATTGAGCTCACACCAACAACCGCAATGATGATGCGACAGCCCCCCAGTCAGCGCGTCACAAACGACGGCAGGCTGTCGGTTGACAACAATCGTTCACGTAGCCAATACAAGTGCATGCACTCTAAATATTTGAAACACACATAGCGGCAGTCTTAAAGTAGATCCAAATGGACACATACTTAGGTAGTAGGGCGCACATAGATAGTACAGGGTGTTGATTATGGTGTCTATCCAACGTAAGGCTCACGCCGCGACTATTACCGCTGGCGATACCCTTCAGGCGACTTTCAGCGGAGAAGCTGGTATCACAGAGCCGGAACTTGGGGATAGGCGGAGGATCTCGGGCTGCAGCCAGACAGGTCGCCGATCCCCTCGCTCCCCATGAGCGCCTCGTACGCGTACCTGGGGATCGGCGACGGCTTCGACCACGTGCGCCGTCGCGTCGCGTCGAGCTCGCGCCTGCACTCAAGAAGCTCGAGGACGACGTGACGCCGCTGCTGCAGTCGGGGCTGGCGCCGTGGCAGGTGGTGAAGGCGGTGAAGACGTACCTCTACCTCGAGTGAAGTACGCCCTTCGCCACCTTCGCCCCTTCCAGCAGCAACTGGAAGGGTTCGACCGCCACCCGTGCGCAGCCTTCGGCACCTGCTTCGCGTGGCGGCCTCCGCCACGGCCGAGTTCTTCTACGCGCCGGTCGCGCGGCGGCTTGGGGATCCTGCCGCTGACGGAGCTGCACGCGGCGCTGCGGGTGGCGTACGGGTGGCAGATGCTGAACTCGACCGACCCTGCCATCCAGCGCATCGCCCGCGTGCAGCTCCGGCAGATACCGACGCGCGACACCGAGTCGACGCAGCGCACTGGCGGGAGCGCGAGGACGAGCCGGCCACGCGGCTGCTCAACTCGCCGCTCGGGACGTCGGCCCACGCACCGCCCAAGCGCCGCAACGGCGCCATCGGCTCGCTGTGGGTCGACGTCCAGCGCCACCTCCGCGTGTTCGATATCAAGTTTGAGACAGCGCCGGCGGGCGCGGAGACCAACACGCCGGAGGTGGCACTACAGCTTCGCGTGCCGCTCCACGACAAGTGGCTGGACCACCACACGGTCCTACGGCACGTGGAGCTGCACCTCAAGCACAGGCACTGGAAGAAGTGGGCGGCCGTGAAGGACCAAAGCAAACTGCTGTGTGGCGCTGGTCGTGTGACTCGGCTATTCGTTGGGGGAGGGGAGGGGCTTTCCTCTGTTGTTGTTAGATCGGACATTACAAGTTTCCATTTAAAGTATGTAAGCGAGAGTGGGATCTAGAATCATTGATTGCGTACGAGCCATTCCAGCCAGCTGATGTTATGATTACTATGTACTGAGAGCAATATGGACACGGACTTACATCTCACTACTCTTCATCGAGGTATCTACGTAGGTCGCCGGAACGACGGCCCTGGGACGCGTCCCACAGGAGCGCGAGCGGCACGCTACCGAAGACATTTTTGGGGTCTCGGAGCTGTACCAAGTAGCGTTCAATAACCAGTGTTTCCGCATCATGGTCGACGAGCGTAGTTGCAACGAAATTGTGCTCCCTCAGTCATTGACTGGTTACAAATACCTGAGCTTCTACTGAACCAGACGGGACTATCCCCACTCTGTGGTGCCAGCTTCTACGCTGAAAGTCGCCTGAAGGGTATCGCCAGCGGTAATAGTCGCGGCGTGAGCCTTACGTTGGATAGACACCATAATCAACACCCCGTACTATCTATGTGCGCCTTACAAGTTGGTAGTTGTTGGCCTCGCGAGGGGACGGTGAAAGCCTCGGAGACCGCCCGAAGGACGCTAGCAAGCCAGGCGTCCGCCCGGACGTTCCAAAATTGAATGTGAAAAAGACCCGCCAACAGTGGGGAAACCAGTTTCCACACTGATTAGAACAGAATAGTTCTTTTATTACCAGTTAGTAACCTCTCCGTAACGTAAAACGTAGGCTAAATATGCATGTCACTAAAGGGAGGGTGTCGATGTGGTCAGGCTGCTCTACAAGAAGGGCTCGCGCGAGGACCCGGCGAACTGGAGGCCCATCTGCCTCCAGCAAGCCATCTACAAACTGTACGCCGGTGCACTCGCGCGCAGGTTCACGAGATGACTAGACCGGAACGAACGGCATGCGGAGGCACAGGAGGGCTTTCGCTCGGCCAACGGCTGCGGGGAACACAACTTCCTCGCGGCCACGATGGTTGACCAAGCGAGGCGCAAGAGCCGCGAGCTGCACGTCGTGTGGTACAACCTGAAGAACGCCTTCGGGAGCGTACCGATTAGCCTGACAAGAATACATGCTATAAAGTTACATATTTTAGGGTGTTCGGTATTAACGTTGAATAGGGCTACGGGGAGAGAAGGTCCGAGACGGAAGCCATCTACGCTAGTCGGAGATCGGTGGGGTGTCCACATCAAGTCGGAGCTGTTTGCGTTGTCTATGACATATAAACATATATTTGGGGATCGGCATATGTTACAGCGATACATGTTACCGCATTGAGCTCACACCAACAACCGCAATGATGATGCGACAGCCCCCCCAGTCAGCGCGTCACAAACGACGGCAGGCTGTCGGTTGACAACAATCGTTCACGTAGCCAATACAAGTGCATGCACTCTAAATATTTGAAACACACATAGCGGCAGTCTTAAAGTAGATCCAAATGGACACATACTTAGGTAGTAGGGCGCACATAGATAGTACGGGGTGTTGATTATGGTGTCTATCCAACGTAAGGCTCACGCCGCGACTATTACCGCTGGCGATACCCTTCAGGCGACTTTCAGCGGAGAAGCTGGTATCACAGAGCCGGAACTTGGGGATAGGCGGAGGATCTCGGGCTGCAGCCAGACAGGTCGCCGATCCCCTCGCCCCCATGAGCGCCTCGTACGCGTACCTGGGGATCGGCGACGGCTTCGACCACGTGCGCCGTCGCGTCGCGTCGAGCTCGCGCCTGCACTCAAGAAGCTCGAGGACGACGTGACGCCGCTGCAGTCGGGGCTGGCGCCGTGGCAGGTGGTGAAGGCGGTGAAGACGTACCTCTACCTCGAGTGAAGTACGCCCTTCGCCACCTTCGCCCCTTCCAGCAGCAACTGGAAGGGTTCGACCGCCACCTCGTGCGCAGCCTTCGGCACCTGCTTCGCGTGGCGGCCTCCGCCACGGCCGAGTTCTCTACGCGCCGGCAATGCGCGGCGGCTTGGGGATCCTGCCGCTGACGGAGCTGCACGCGGCGCTGCGGGTGGCGTACGGGTGGCAGATGCTGAACTCGACCGACCCTGCCATCCAGCGCATCGCCCGCGTGCAGCTCCGGCAGATACCGACGCGCGACACCGAGTCGACGCAGCGCACTGGCGGGAGCGCGAGGACGAGCCGGCCACGCGGCTGCTCAACTCGCCGCTCGGGACGTCGGCCCACGCACCGCCCAAGCGCCGCAACGGCGCCATCGGCTCGCTGTGGGTCGACGTCCAGCGCCACCTCCGCGTGTTCGATATCAAGTTTGAGACAGCGCCGGCGGGCGCGGAGACCAACACGCCGGAGGTGGCACTACAGCTTCGCGTGCCGCTCCACGACAAGTGGCTGGACCACCACACGGTCCTACGGCACGTGGAGCTGCACCTCAAGCACAGGCACTGGAAGAAGTGGGCGGCCGTGAAGGACCAAAGCAAACTGCTGTGTGGCGCTGGTCGTGTGACTCGGCTATTCGTTGGGGGAGGGGAGGGGCTTTCCTCTGTTGTTGTTAGATCGGACATTACAAGTTTCCATTTAAAGTATGTAAGCGAGAGTGGGATCTAGAATCATTGATTGCGTACGAGCCATTCCAGCCAGCTGATGTTATGATTACTATGTACTGAGAGCAATATGGACACGGACTTACATCTCACTACTCTTCATCGAGGTATCTACGTAGGTCGCCGGAACGACGGCCCTGGGACGCGTCCCACAGGAGCGCGAGCGGCACGCTACCGAAGACATTTTTGGGGTCTCGGAGCTGTACCAAGTAGCGTTCAATAACCAGTGTTTCCGCATCATGGTCGACGAGCGTAGTTGCAACGAAATTGTGCTCCCTCAGTCATTGACTGGTTACAAATACCTGAGCTTCTACTGAACCAGACGGGACTATCCCCACTCTGTGGTGCCAGCTTCTCCGCTGAAAGTCGCCTGAAGGGTATCGCCAGCGGTAATAGTCGCGGCGTGAGCCTTACGTTGGATAGACACCATAATCAACACCCCGTACTATCTATGTGCGCCTTACAAGTTGGTAGTTGTTGGCCTCGCGAGGACGGTGAAAGCCCTCGGAGACCGCCCGAAGGACGCTAGCAAGCCAGGCGTCCGCCCGACGTTCCAAAATGAATGTGAAAAAGACCTCGCCAACAGTGGGGAAACCAGTTTCCACACTGATTAGAACAGAATAGTTCTTTTATTACCAGTTAGTAACCTCTCCGTAACGTAAAACGTAGGCTAAATATGCATGTCACTAAAGGGAGGGTGTCGATGTGGTCAGGCTGCTCTACAAGAAGGGCTCGCGCGAGGACCCGGCGAACTGGAGGCCCATCTGCCTCCAGCAAGCCATCTACAAACTGTACGCCGGTGCACTCGCGCGCAGGTTCACGAGATGACTAGACCGGAACGAACGGCATGCGGAGGCACAGGAGGGCTTTCGCTCGGCCAACGGCTGCGGGGAACACAACTTCCTCGCGGCCACGATGGTTGACCAAGCGAGGCGCAAGAGCCGCGAGCTGCACGTCGTGTGGTACAACCTGAAGAACGCCTTCGGGAGCGTACCGATTAGCCTGACAAGAATACATGCTATAAAGTTACATATTTTAGGGTGTTCGGTATTAACGTTGAATAGGGCTACGGGGGGAGAGAAGGTCCGAGACGGAAGCCATCTACGCTAGTCGGAGATCGGTGGGGTGTCCACATCAAGTCGGAGCTGTTTGCGTTGTCTATGACATATAAACATATTTGGGGATCGGCATATGTTACAGCGATACATGTTACCGCATTGAGCTCACACCAACAACCGCAATGATGATGCGACAGCCCCCCCCAGTCAGCGCGTCACAAACGACGGCAGGCTGTCGGTTGACAACAATCGTTCACGTAGCCAATACAAGTGCATGCACTCTAAATATTTGAAACACACATAGCGGCAGTCTTAAAGTAGATCCAAATGGACACATACTTAGGTAGTAGGGCGCACATAGATAGTACGGGGTGTTGATTATGGTGTCTATCCAACGTAAGGCTCACGCCGCGACTATTACCGCTGGCGATACCCTTCAGGCGACTTTCAGCGGAGAAGCTGGCACCACAGAGTGGGGATAGTCCCGTCTGGTTCAGTAGAAGCTCAGGTATTTGTAACCAGTCAATGACTGAGGGAGCACAATTTCGTTGCAACTACGCTCGTCGACCATGATGCGGAAACACTGGTTATTGAACGCTACTTGGTACAGCCCGAGACCCCAAAATGTCTTCGGTAGCGTGCCGCTCGCGCTCCTGTGGGACGCGTCCCAGGGGCCGTCGTTCCGGCGACCTACGTAGATACCTCGATGAAGAGTAGTGAGATGTAAGTCCGTGTCCATATTGCTCTCAGTACATAGTAATCATAACATCAGCTGGCTGGAATGGCTCGTACGCAATCAATGATTCTAGATCCCACTCTCGCTTACATACTTTAAATGGAAACTTGTAATGTCCGATCTAACAACAACAGAGGAAAGCCCCTCCCCTCCCCCAACGAATAGCCGAGTCACACGACCAGCGCCACACAGCAGTTTGCTTTGGTCCTTCACGGCCGCCCACTTCTTCCAGTGCCTGTGCTTGAGGTGCAGCTCCACGTGCCGTAGGACCGTGTGGTGGTCCAGCCACTTGTCGTGGAGCGGCACGCGAAGCTGTAGTGCCACCTCCGGCGTGTTGGTCTCGCGCCCGCCGGCGCTGTCTCAAACTTGATATCGAACACGCGGAGGTGCTGGACGTCGACCCCAGCGAGCCGATGGCGCCGTTGCGGCGCTTGGGCGGTGCGTGGGCCGACGTCCCGAGCGGCGAGTTGAGCAGCCGCGTGGCCGGCTCGTCCTCGCGCTCCCGCCAGTGCGCTGCGTCGACTCGGTGTCGCGCGTCGGTATCTGCCGGAGCTGCACGCGGGCGATGCGCTGGATGGCAGGGTCGGTCGAGTTCAGCATCTGCCACCCGTACGCCACCCGCAGCGCCGCGTGCAGCTCCGTCAGCGGCAGGATCCCTGCCGCCGCGCGACACCGGCGCGTAGAAGAACTCGGCCGTGGCGGAGGCCGCCACGCGAAGCAGGTGCCGAAGGCTGCGCACGAGGTGGCGGTCGAACCTTCCAGTTGCTGCTGGAAGGGGCGAAGGTGGCGAAGGGCGTACTTCACTCGAGGTAGAGGTACGTCTTCACCGCCTTCACCACCTGCCACGGCGCCAGCCCCGACTGCAGCAGCGGCGTCACGTCGTCCTCGAGCTTCTTGAGTGCAGGCGCGAGCTCGACGCGACGCGACGGCGCACGTGGTCGAAGCCGTCGCCGATCCCCAGGTACGCGTACGAGGCGCTCATGGGGAGCGAGGGGATCGGCGACCTGTCTGGCTGCAGCCCGAGATCCTCCGCCTATCCCCAAGTTCCGGCTCTGTGATACCAGCTTCTCCGCTGAAAGTCGCCTGAAGGGTATCGCCAGCGGTAATAGTCGCGGCGTGAGCCTTACGTTGGATAGACACCATAATCAACACCCCGTACTATCTATGTGCGCCCTACTACCTAAGTATGTGTCCATTTGGATCTACTTTAAGACTGCCGCTATGTGTGTTTCAAATATTTAGAGTGCATGCACTTGTATTGGCTACGTGAACGATTGTTGTCAACCGACAGCCTGCCGTCGTTTGTGACGCGCTGACTGGGGGCTGTCGCATCATCATTGCGGTTGTTGGTGTGAGCTCAATGCGGTAACATGTATCGCTGTAACATATGCCGATCCCCAAATATATGTTTATATGTCATAGACAACGCAAACAGCTCCGACTTGATGTGGACACCCCACCGATCTCCGACTAGCGTAGATGGCTTCCGTCTCGGACCTTCTCTCCCCGTAGCCCTATTCAACGTTAATACCGAACACCCTAAAATATGTAACTTTATAGCATGTATTCTTGTCAGGCTAATCGGTACGCTCCCGAAGGCGTTCTTCAGGTTGTACCACACGACGTGCAGCTCGCGGCTCTTGCGCCTCGCTTGGTCAACCATCGTGGCCGCGAGGAAGTTGTGTTCCCCGCAGCCGTTGGCCGAGCGAAAGCCCTCCTGTGCCTCCGCATGCCGTTCGTTCCGGTCTAGTCATCTCGTGAACCTGCGCGCGAGTGCACCGGCGTACAGTTTGTAGATGGCTTGCTGGAGGCAGATGGGCCTCCAGTTCGCCGGGTCCTCGCGCGAGCCCTTCTTGTAGAGCAGCCTGACCACATCGACACCCTCCCTTTAGTGACATGCATATTTAGCCTACGTTTTACGTTACGGAGAGGTTACTAACTGGTAATAAAAAGAACTATTCTGTTCTAATCAGTGTGGAAACTGGTTTCCCCACTGTTGGCGGGGTCTTTTCACATTCATTTTTGAACGTCCGGGCGGACGCCTGGCTTGCTAGCGTCCTTCGGGCGGTCTCCGAGGGCTTTCACCGTCCCTCGCGAGGCCAACAACTACCAACTTGTAAGGCGCACATAGATAGTACGGGGTGTTGATTATGGTGTCTATCCAACGTAAGGCTCACGCCGCGACTATTACCGCTGGCGATACCCTTCAGGCGACTTTCAGCGGAGAAGCTGGCACCACAGAGTGGGGATAGTCCCGTCTGGTTCAGTAGAAGCTCAGGTATTTGTAACCAGTCAATGACTGAGGGGAGCACAATTTCGTTGCAACTACGCTCGTCGACCATGATGCGGAAACACTGGTTATTGAACGCTACTTGGTACAGCTCCGAGACCCCAAAAATGTCTTCGGTAGCGTGCCGCTCGCGCTCCTGTGGGACGCGTCCCAGGGGCCGTCGTTCCGGCGACCTACGTAGATACCTCGATGAAGAGTAGTGAGATGTAAGTCCGTGTCCATATTGCTCTCAGTACATAGTAATCATAACATCAGCTGGCTGGAATGGCTCGTACGCAATCAATGATTCTAGATCCCACTCTCGCTTACATACTTTAAATGGAAACTTGTAATGTCCGATCTAACAACAACAGAGGAAAGCCCCTCCCCTCCCCCAACGAATAGCCGAGTCACACGACCAGCGCCACACAGCAGTTTGCTTTGGTCCTTCACGGCCGCCCACTTCTTCCAGTGCCTGTGCTTGAGGTGCAGCTCCACGTGCCGTAGGACCGTGTGGTGGTCCAGCCACTTGTCGTGGAGCGGCACGCGAAGCTGTAGTGCCACCTCCGGCGTGTTGGTCTCCGCGCCCGCCGGCGCTGTCTCAAACTTGATATCGAACACGCGGAGGTGGCGCTGGACGTCGACCCACAGCGAGCCGATGGCGCCGTTGCGGCGCTTGGGCGGTGCGTGGGCCGACGTCCCGAGCGGCGAGTTGAGCAGCCGCGTGGCCGGCTCGTCCTCGCGCTCCCGCCAGTGCGCTGCGTCGACTCGGTGTCGCGCGTCGGTATCTGCCGGAGCTGCACGCGGGCGATGCGCTGGATGGCAGGGTCGGTCGAGTTCAGCATCTGCCACCCGTACGCCACCCGCAGCGCCGCGTGCAGCTCCGTCAGCGGCAGGATCCCCAAGCCGCCGCGCGACACCGGCGCGTAGAAGAACTCGGCCGTGGCGGAGGCCGCCACGCGAAGCAGGTGCCGAAGGCTGCGCACGAGGTGGCGGTCGAACCCTTCCAGTTGCTGCTGGAAGGGGCGAAGGTGGCGAAGGGCGTACTTCACTCGAGGTAGAGGTACGTCTTCACCGCCTTCACCACCTGCCACGGCGCCAGCCCCGACTGCAGCAGCGGCGTCACGTCGTCCTCGAGCTTCTTGAGTGCAGGCGCGAGCTCGACGCGACGCGACGGCGCACGTGGTCGAAGCCGTCGCCGATCCCCAGGTACGCGTACGAGGCGCTCATGGGGAGCGAGGGGATCGGCGACCTGTCTGGCTGCAGCCCGAGATCCTCCGCCTATCCCCAAGTTCCGGCTCTGTGATACCAGCTTCTCCGCTGAAAGTCGCCTGAAGGGTATCGCCAGCGGTAATAGTCGCGGCGTGAGCCTTACGTTGGATAGACACCATAATCAACACCCCGTACTATCTATGTGCGCCCTACTACCTAAGTATGTGTCCATTTGGATCTACTTTAAGACTGCCGCTATGTGTGTTTCAAATATTTAGAGTGCATGCACTTGTATTGGCTACGTGAACGATTGTTGTCAACCGACAGCCTGCCGTCGTTTGTGACGCGCTGACTGGGGGGCTGTCGCATCATCATTGCGGTTGTTGGTGTGAGCTCAATGCGGTAACATGTATCGCTGTAACATATGCCGATCCCCAAATATATGTTTATATGTCATAGACAACGCAAACAGCTCCGACTTGATGTGGACACCCCACCGATCTCCGACTAGCGTAGATGGCTTCCGTCTCGGACCTTCTCTCCCCCGTAGCCCTATTCAACGTTAATACCGAACACCCTAAAATATGTAACTTTATAGCATGTATTCTTGTCAGGCTAATCGGTACGCTCCCGAAGGCGTTCTTCAGGTTGTACCACACGACGTGCAGCTCGCGGCTCTTGCGCCTCGCTTGGTCAACCATCGTGGCCGCGAGGAAGTTGTGTTCCCCGCAGCCGTTGGCCGAGCGAAAGCCCTCCTGTGCCTCCGCATGCCGTTCGTTCCGGTCTAGTCATCTCGTGAACCTGCGCGCGAGTGCACCGGCGTACAGTTTGTAGATGGCTTGCTGGAGGCAGATGGGCCTCCAGTTCGCCGGGTCCTCGCGCGAGCCCTTCTTGTAGAGCAGCCTGACCACATCGACACCCTCCCTTTAGTGACATGCATATTTAGCCTACGTTTTACGTTACGGAGAGGTTACTAACTGGTAATAAAAGAACTATTCTGTTCTAATCAGTGTGGAAACTGGTTTCCACTGTTGGCGGGGTCTTTTCACATTCATTTTTGGAACGTCCGGGCGGACGCCTGGCTTGCTAGCGTCCTTCGGGCGGTCTCCGAGGGCTTTCACCGTCCCCGCGAGGCCAACAACTACCAACTTGTAAGGCGCACATAGATAGTACGGGGTGTTGATTATGGTGTCTATCCAACGTAAGGCTCACGCCGCGACTATTACCGCTGGCGATACCCTTCAGGCGACTTTCAGCGTAGAAGCTGGCACCACAGAGTGGGGATAGTCCCGTCTGGTTCAGTAGAAGCTCAGGTATTTGTAACCAGTCAATGACTGAGGGGAGCACAATTTCGTTGCAACTACGCTCGTCGACCATGATGCGGAAACACTGGTTATTGAACGCTACTTGGTACAGCTCCGAGACCCCAAAAATGTCTTCGGTAGCGTGCCGCTCGCGCTCCTGTGGGACGCGTCCCAGGGGCCGTCGTTCCGGCGACCTACGTAGATACCTCGATGAAGAGTAGTGAGATGTAAGTCCGTGTCCATATTGCTCTCAGTACATAGTAATCATAACATCAGCTGGCTGGAATGGCTCGTACGCAATCAATGATTCTAGATCCCACTCTCGCTTACATACTTTAAATGGAAACTTGTAATGTCCGATCTAACAACAACAGAGGAAAGCCCCTCCCCTCCCCCAACGAATAGCCGAGTCACACGACCAGCGCCACACAGCAGTTTGCTTTGGTCCTTCACGGCCGCCCACTTCTTCCAGTGCCTGTGCTTGAGGTGCAGCTCCACGTGCCGTAGGACCGTGTGGTGGTCCAGCCACTTGTCGTGGAGCGGCACGCGAAGCTGTAGTGCCACCTCCGGCGTGTTGGTCTCCGCGCCCGCCGGCGCTGTCTCAAACTTGATATCGAACACGCGGAGGTGGCGCTGGACGTCGACCCACAGCGAGCCGATGGCGCCGTTGCGGCGCTTGGGCGGTGCGTGGGCCGACGTCCCGAGCGGCGAGTTGAGCAGCCGCGTGGCCGGCTCGTCCTCGCGCTCCCGCCAGTGCGCTGCGTCGACTCGGTGTCGCGCGTCGGTATCTGCCGGAGCTGCACGCGGGCGATGCGCTGGATGGCAGGGTCGGTCGAGTTCAGCATCTGCCACCCGTACGCCACCCGCAGCGCCGCGTGCAGCTCCGTCAGCGGCAGGATCCCCGCCGCCGCGCGACACCGGCGCGTAGAAGAACTCGGCCGTGGCGGAGGCCGCCACGCGAAGCAGGTGCCGAAGGCTGCGCACGAGGTGGCGGTCGAACCCTTCCAGTTGCTGCTGGAAGGGGCGAAGGTGGCGAAGGGCGTACTTCACTCGAGGTAGAGGTACGTCTTCACCGCCTTCACCACCTGCCACGGCGCCAGCCCCGACTGCAGCAGCGGCGTCACGTCGTCCTCGAGCTTCTTGAGTGCAGGCGCGAGCTCGACGCGACGCGACGGCGCACGTGGTCGAAGCCGTCGCCGATCCCCAGGTACGCGTACGAGGCGCTCATGGGGAGCGAGGGGATCGGCGACCTGTCTGGCTGCAGCCCGAGATCCTCCGCCTATCCCCAAGTTCCGGCTCTGTGATACCAGCTTCTCCGCTGAAAGTCGCCTGAAGGGTATCGCCAGCGGTAATAGTCGCGGCGTGAGCCTTACGTTGGATAGACACCATAATCAACACCCCGTACTATCTATGTGCGCCCTACTACCTAAGTATGTGTCCATTTGGATCTACTTTAAGACTGCCGCTATGTGTGTTTCAAATATTTAGAGTGCATGCACTTGTATTGGCTACGTGAACGATTGTTGTCAACCGACAGCCTGCCGTCGTTTGTGACGCGCTGACTGGGGGGCTGTCGCATCATCATTGCGGTTGTTGGTGTGAGCTCAATGCGGTAACATGTATCGCTGTAACATATGCCGATCCCCAAATATATGTTTATATGTCATAGACAACGCAAACAGCTCCGACTTGATGTGGACACCCCACCGATCTCCGACTAGCGTAGATGGCTTCCGTCTCGGACCTTCTCTCCCCGTAGCCCTATTCAACGTTAATACCGAACACCCTAAAATATGTAACTTTATAGCATGTATTCTTGTCAGGCTAATCGGTACGCTCCCGAAGGCGTTCTTCAGGTTGTACCACACGACGTGCAGCTCGCGGCTCTTGCGCCTCGCTTGGTCAACCATCGTGGCCGCGAGGAAGTTGTGTTCCCGCAGCCGTTGGCCGAGCGAAAGCCCTCCTGTGCCTCCGCATGCCGTTCGTTCCGGTCTAGTCATCTCGTGAACCTGCGCGCGAGTGCACCGGCGTACAGTTTGTAGATGGCTTGCTGGAGGCAGATGGGCCTCCAGTTCGCCGGGTCCTCGCGCGAGCCCTTCTTGTAGAGCAGCCTGACCACATCGACACCCTCCCTTAGTGACATGCATATTTAGCCTACGTTTTACGTTACGGAGAGGTTACTAACTGGTAATAAAAAGAACTATTCTGTTCTAATCAGTGTGGAAACTGGTTTCCCACTGTTGGCGGGGTCTTTTCACATTCATTTTGGAACGTCCGGGCGGACGCCTGGCTTGCTAGCGTCCTTCGGGCGGTCTCCGAGGGCTTTCACCGTCCCTCGCGAGGCCAACAACTACCAACTTGTAAGGCGCACATAGATAGTACGGGGTGTTGATTATGGTGTCTATCCAACGTAAGGCTCACGCCGCGACTATTACCGCTGGCGATACCCTTCAGGCGACTTTCAGCGTAGAAGCTGGCACCACAGAGTGGGGATAGTCCCGTCTGGTTCAGTAGAAGCTCAGGTATTTGTAACCAGTCAATGACTGAGGGGAGCACAATTTCGTTGCAACTACGCTCGTCGACCATGATGCGGAAACACTGGTTATTGAACGCTACTTGGTACAGCTCCGAGACCCCAAAAATGTCTTCGGTAGCGTGCCGCTCGCGCTCCTGTGGGACGCGTCCCAGGGGCCGTCGTTCCGGCGACCTACGTAGATACCTCGATGAAGAGTAGTGAGATGTAAGTCCGTGTCCATATTGCTCTCAGTACATAGTAATCATAACATCAGCTGGCTGGAATGGCTCGTACGCAATCAATGATTCTAGATCCCACTCTCGCTTACATACTTTAAATGGAAACTTGTAATGTCCGATCTAACAACAACAGAGGAAAGCCCCTCCCCTCCCCCAACGAATAGCCGAGTCACACGACCAGCGCCACACAGCAGTTTGCTTTGGTCCTTCACGGCCGCCCACTTCTTCCAGTGCCTGTGCTTGAGGTGCAGCTCCACGTGCCGTAGGACCGTGTGGTGGTCCAGCCACTTGTCGTGGAGCGGCACGCGAAGCTGTAGTGCCACCTCCGGCGTGTTGGTCTCCGCGCCCGCCGGCGCTGTCTCAAACTTGATATCGAACACGCGGAGGTGGCGCTGGACGTCGACCCACAGCGAGCCGATGGCGCCGTTGCGGCGCTTGGGCGGTGCGTGGGCCGACGTCCCGAGCGGCGAGTTGAGCAGCCGCGTGGCCGGCTCGTCCTCGCGCTCCCGCCAGTGCGCTGCGTCGACTCGGTGTCGCGCGTCGGTATCTGCCGGAGCTGCACGCGGGCGATGCGCTGGATGGCAGGGTCGGTCGAGTTCAGCATCTGCCACCCGTACGCCACCCGCAGCGCCGCGTGCAGCTCCGTCAGCGGCAGGATCCCCAAGCCGCCGCGCGACACCGGCGCGTAGAAGAACTCGGCCGTGGCGGAGGCCGCCACGCGAAGCAGGTGCCGAAGGCTGCGCACGAGGTGGCGGTCGAACCCTTCCAGTTGCTGCTGGAAGGGGCGAAGGTGGCGAAGGGCGTACTTCACTCGAGGTAGAGGTACGTCTTCACCGCCTTCACCACCTGCCACGGCGCCAGCCCCGACTGCAGCAGCGGCGTCACGTCGTCCTCGAGCTTCTTGAGTGCAGGCGCGAGCTCGACGCGACGCGACGGCGCACGTGGTCGAAGCCGTCGCCGATCCCCAGGTACGCGTACGAGGCGCTCATGGGGAGCGAGGGGATCGGCGACCTGTCTGGCTGCAGCCCGAGATCCTCCGCCTATCCCCAAGTTCCGGCTCTGTGATACCAGCTTCTCCGCTGAAAGTCGCCTGAAGGGTATCGCCAGCGGTAATAGTCGCGGCGTGAGCCTTACGTTGGATAGACACCATAATCAACACCCCGTACTATCTATGTGCGCCCTACTACCTAAGTATGTGTCCATTTGGATCTACTTTAAGACTGCCGCTATGTGTGTTTCAAATATTTAGAGTGCATGCACTTGTATTGGCTACGTGAACGATTGTTGTCAACCGACAGCCTGCCGTCGTTTGTGACGCGCTGACTGGGGGGCTGTCGCATCATCATTGCGGTTGTTGGTGTGAGCTCAATGCGGTAACATGTATCGCTGTAACATATGCCGATCCCCAAATATATGTTTATATGTCATAGACAACGCAAACAGCTCCGACTTGATGTGGACACCCCACCGATCTCCGACTAGCGTAGATGGCTTCCGTCTCGGACCTTCTCTCCCCGTAGCCCTATTCAACGTTAATACCGAACACCCTAAAATATGTAACTTTATAGCATGTATTCTTGTCAGGCTAATCGGTACGCTCCCGAAGGCGTTCTTCAGGTTGTACCACACGACGTGCAGCTCGCGGCTCTTGCGCCTCGCTTGGTCAACCATCGTGGCCGCGAGGAAGTTGTGTTCCCCGCAGCCGTTGGCCGAGCGAAAGCCCTCCTGTGCCTCCGCATGCCGTTCGTTCCGGTCTAGTCATCTCGTGAACCTGCGCGCGAGTGCACCGGCGTACAGTTTGTAGATGGCTTGCTGGAGGCAGATGGGCCTCCAGTTCGCCGGGTCCTCGCGCGAGCCCTTCTTGTAGAGCAGCCTGACCACATCGACACCCTCCCTTTAGTGACATGCATATTTAGCCTACGTTTTACGTTACGGAGAGGTTACTAACTGGTAATAAAAAGAACTATTCTGTTCTAATCAGTGTGGAAACTGGTTTCCCCACTGTTGGCGGGGTCTTTTCACATTCATTTTGGAACGTCCGGGCGGACGCCTGGCTTGCTAGCGTCCTTCGGGCGGTCTCCGAGGGCTTTCACCGTCCCCTCGCGAGGCCAACAACTACCAACTTGTAAGGCGCACATAGATAGTACGGGGTGTTGATTATGGTGTCTATCCAACGTAAGGCTCACGCCGCGACTATTACCGCTGGCGATACCCTTCAGGCGACTTTCAGCGTAGAAGCTGGCACCACAGAGTGGGGATAGTCCCGTCTGGTTCAGTAGAAGCTCAGGTATTTGTAACCAGTCAATGACTGAGGGAGCACAATTTCGTTGCAACTACGCTCGTCGACCATGATGCGGAAACACTGGTTATTGAACGCTACTTGGTACAGCTCCGAGACCCCAAAAATGTCTTCGGTAGCGTGCCGCTCGCGCTCCTGTGGGACGCGTCCCAGGGGCCGTCGTTCCGGCGACCTACGTAGATACCTCGATGAAGAGTAGTGAGATGTAAGTCCGTGTCCATATTGCTCTCAGTACATAGTAATCATAACATCAGCTGGCTGGAATGGCTCGTACGCAATCAATGATTCTAGATCCCACTCGCTTACATACTTTAAATGGAAACTTGTAATGTCCGATCTAACAACAACAGAGGAAAGCCCCTCCCCTCCCCCAACGAATAGCCGAGTCACACGACCAGCGCCACACAGCAGTTTGCTTTGGTCCTTCACGGCCGCCCACTTCTTCCAGTGCCTGTGCTTGAGGTGCAGCTCCACGTGCCGTAGGACCGTGTGGTGGTCCAGCCACTTGTCGTGGAGCGGCACGCGAAGCTGTAGTGCCACCTCCGGCGTGTTGGTCTCCGCGCCCGCCGGCGCTGTCTCAAACTTGATATCGAACACGCGGAGGTGGCGCTGGACGTCGACCCACAGCGAGCCGATGGCGCCGTTGCGGCGCTTGGGCGGTGCGTGGGCCGACGTCCCGAGCGGCGAGTTGAGCAGCCGCGTGGCCGGCTCGTCCTCGCGCTCCCGCCAGTGCGCTGCGTCGACTCGGTGTCGCGCGTCGGTATCTGCCGGAGCTGCACGCGGGCGATGCGCTGGATGGCAGGGTCGGTCGAGTTCAGCATCTGCCACCCGTACGCCACCCGCAGCGCCGCGTGCAGCTCCGTCAGCGGCAGGATCCCCAAGCCGCCGCGCGACACCGGCGCGTAGAAGAACTCGGCCGTGG
Source organism: Phytophthora quininea (assembly GCA_011947345.1). Taxonomy (NCBI): domain Eukaryota; phylum Oomycota; class Peronosporomycetes; order Peronosporales; family Peronosporaceae; genus Phytophthora; species Phytophthora quininea. The sequence continues at coordinate 19,742 of JAAVTG010000644.1, forward strand.
CGGAGGCCGCCACGCGAAGCAGGTGCCGAAGGCTGCGCACGAGGTGGCGGTCGAACCCTTCCAGTTGCTGCTGGAAGGGGCGAAGGTGGCGAAGGGCGTACTTCACTCGAGGTAGAGGTACGTCTTCACCGCCTTCACCACCTGCCACGGCGCCAGCCCCGACTGCAGCAGCGGCGTCACGTCGTCCTCGAGCTTCTTGAGTGCAGGCGCGAGCTCGACGCGACGCGACGGCGCACGTGGTCGAAGCCGTCGCCGATCCCCAGGTACGCGTACGAGGCGCTCATGGGGAGCGAGGGGATCGGCGACCTGTCTGGCTGCAGCCCGAGATCCTCCGCCTATCCCCAAGTTCCGGCTCTGTGATACCAGCTTCTCCGCTGAAAGTCGCCTGAAGGGTATCGCCAGCGGTAATAGTCGCGGCGTGAGCCTTACGTTGGATAGACACCATAATCAACACCCCGTACTATCTATGTGCGCCCTACTACCTAAGTATGTGTCCATTTGGATCTACTTTAAGACTGCCGCTATGTGTGTTTCAAATATTTAGAGTGCATGCACTTGTATTGGCTACGTGAACGATTGTTGTCAACCGACAGCCTGCCGTCGTTTGTGACACGCTGACTGGGGGGCTGTCGCATCATCATTGCGGTTGTTGGTGTGAGCTCAATGCGGTAACATGTATCGCTGTAACATATGCCGATCCCCAAATATATGTTTATATGTCATAGACAACGCAAACAGCTCCGACTTGATGTGGACACCCCACCGATCTCCGACTAGCGTAGATGGCTTCCGTCTCGGACCTTCTCTCCCCCGTAGCCCTATTCAACGTTAATACCGAACACCCTAAAATATGTAACTTTATAGCATGTATTCTTGTCAGGCTAATCGGTACGCTCCCGAAGGCGTTCTTCAGGTTGTACCACACGACGTGCAGCTCGCGGCTCTTGCGCCTCGCTTGGTCAACCATCGTGGCCGCGAGGAAGTTGTGTTCCCCGCAGCCGTTGGCCGAGCGAAAGCCCTCCTGTGCCTCCGCATGCCGTTCGTTCCGGTCTAGTCATCTCGTGAACCTGCGCGCGAGTGCACCGGCGTACAGTTTGTAGATGGCTTGCTGGAGGCAGATGGGCCTCCAGTTCGCCGGGTCCTCGCGCGAGCCCTTCTTGTAGAGCAGCCTGACCACATCGACACCCTCCCTTTAGTGACATGCATATTTAGCCTACGTTTTACGTTACGGAGAGGTTACTAACTGGTAATAAAAGAACTATTCTGTTCTAATCAGTGTGGAAACTGGTTTCCCCACTGTTGGCGGGTCTTTTCACATTCATTTTTGAACGTCCGGGCGGACGCCTGGCTTGCTAGCGTCCTTCGGGCGGTCTCCGAGGGCTTTCACCGTCCCCTCGCGAGGCCAACAACTACCAACTTGTAAGGCGCACATAGATAGTACGGGGTGTCGATTATGGTGTCTATCCAACGTAAGGCTCACGCCGCGACTATTACCGCTGGCGATACCCTTCAGGCGACTTTCAGCGTAGAAGCTGGTATCACAGAGCCGGAACTTGGGGATAGGCGGAGGATCTCGGGCTGCAGCCAGACAGGTCGCCGATCCCCTCGCTCCCCATGAGCGCCTCGTACGCGTACCTGGGGATCGGCGACGGCTTCGACCACGTGCGCCGTCGCGTCGCGTCGAGCTCGCGCCTGCACTCAAGAAGCTCGAGGACGACGTGACGCCGCTGCTGCAGTCGGGGCTGGCGCCGTGGCAGGTGGTGAAGGCGGTGAAGACGTACCTCTACCTCGAGTGAAGTACGCCCTTCGCCACCTTCGCCCCTTCCAGCAGCAACTGGAAGGGTTCGACCGCCACCTCGTGCGCAGCCTTCGGCACCTGCTTCGCGTGGCGGCCTCCGCCACGGCCGAGTTCTTCTACGCGCCGGTGTCGCGCGGCGGCTTGGGATCCTGCCGCTGACGGAGCTGCACGCGGCGCTGCGGGTGGCGTACGGGTGGCAGATGCTGAACTCGACCGACCCTGCCATCCAGCGCATCGCCCGCGTGCAGCTCCGGCAGATACCGACGCGCGACACCGAGTCGACGCAGCGCACTGGCGGGAGCGCGAGGACGAGCCGGCCACGCGGCTGCTCAACTCGCCGCTCGGGACGTCGGCCCACGCACCGCCCAAGCGCCGCAACGGCGCCATCGGCTCGCTGTGGGTCGACGTCCAGCGCCACCTCCGCGTGTTCGATATCAAGTTTGAGACAGCGCCGGCGGGCGCGGAGACCAACACGCCGGAGGTGGCACTACAGCTTCGCGTGCCGCTCCACGACAAGTGGCTGGACCACCACACGGTCCTACGGCACGTGGAGCTGCACCTCAAGCACAGGCACTGGAAGAAGTGGGCGGCCGTGAAGGACCAAAGCAAACTGCTGTGTGGCGCTGGTCGTGTGACTCGGCTATTCGTTGGGGGAGGGAGGGGCTTTCCTCTGTTGTTGTTAGATCGGACATTACAAGTTTCCATTTAAAGTATGTAAGCGAGAGTGGGATCTAGAATCATTGATTGCGTACGAGCCATTCCAGCCAGCTGATGTTATGATTACTATGTACTGAGAGCAATATGGACACGGACTTACATCTCACTACTCTTCATCGAGGTATCTACGTAGGTCGCCGGAACGACGGCCCCTGGGACGCGTCCCACAGGAGCGCGAGCGGCACGCTACCGAAGACATTTTGGGGTCTCGGAGCTGTACCAAGTAGCGTTCAATAACCAGTGTTTCCGCATCATGGTCGACGAGCGTAGTTGCAACGAAATTGTGCTCCCTCAGTCATTGACTGGTTACAAATACCTGAGCTTCTACTGAACCAGACGGGACTTGAGCACGCCGAGGTTGTCGCGCTGAACTGATATGGTACAGCACCTGCTTGGGTTGGCCACCATGCTGGTCCAGCGTAGGAGTCCGCCACGAGCGCGTGCTGTCGCTTGATGCCGTCCATTGTGCCGCTGAATATCTTGAGGTCGTTGGCATAAGCTGATGCACCTGGACGGTCGTCCGCAGACAGTTGCGCGCCCGTGGTGGGCAGCCTCATGAACGCGTGGAGCAGCGGACTGAACAGGTGGGGCTGAGTGGGTAGCCTTGCCCCCCCCCACACACACACACGCTGGTGCACCGGCGCCGTCATCTCGTTGGCCGCGTTGCCCAAGGTGAAGGGGTGGAGTCGTACAGCCCGCGCCAGCACGTGATGAAGTCGCCTGGCATGCCCATGAGCTTGAGAGCTTCCCAGAACAGGTCTTGTGGCACGCTCCCGAAGGCTCTCAATAGGTCGTACCACACGACGTGCAGCTCGCGCCAGGTATATCGGCCACCTGGAAGGCCTTCATGAGCGTCCCTTCATTGTCTTTATATACCGACTATTGAAAATTACTTCTTTCCCTGAAACAACATGAAACAACATTTTTATTAGCCAATAAAAATGCGCCCTACAAACATTTTATTAGCCAATAAATGGCTTTGTAGAAAAACTCATTCAGTCGTAGAAATTGGTCTGAATATGGCTGGGGCGACAGCGCCTTGCCCCAAGTGCAACAAGGTGCTGTCCAAGTCAAACATGGCGATGCACAAGCAGCGTTGCGGGAAGAAGAAGCCCCCAAGACGCGCAAGGCCATCAATCGCGACGCCTACGCTCGCAACAAGGACCCTATCCTCGCCAAGCGACGCGAACAGCGTGTGTATGAGCGCTATCGGCGTCTCGAAGGTAAGGCAAATTGTCACTAAAGTGAGGTTTCTGTATTTTATTTATAATGCGTGTTATGAACTTGTAGTTGCGAGAGAAAATCTGGCAGAGCTCAAGAATAAGCCACTTAAAGTGGCCCCGACAAAGGAAAGGGCGTGGTTCCCTGAAGATGAAAACAGCCCGTTGTACAGCGTTAGTCAAGACCCTAATCTGTATGCCCACTTTTTGGCTACTGTCCACGACAAATGCAAGGCTAAGCATGGAAGGGGGCCTATGACGGTTGAGTTTCGAAAGTTCTACAAAGAGGCGATGTTGGTTCTTCACCCAGACAAGGTCTGTTCTCTCAAGAACAAGTTTGGGGAACGTCTGAACGACATTCAAGGCTACGCTCTGATTACTGCGAAGGCTTTCGGCGAGATCAAGAACGACCTCGAGGCAGACGTGGACGAAATCCCGGACGATGAAACTGCAGCGATGTCTGATATCAGCCTTCAGCGCGCGGAGCGAGAACTTCAGCAGCGCAGATACCAGCACGATCGAGCTAAAATGAAAGCCCAAAGGATGCAGGCCGGTCTCAGCATCAAGCGCAAAACTGTGGAGAAGTATCTCGCCTCGCGTACACTCCATCAGGAAAACTACCAGAAGCGAAAGGAAGAAGCCCAAGAGCAACGCGCCAAGGAAATCGAGAAGCTGGAGAAGATTATCGACGTCTTTGTGAGCAATGGGCCTTGTTCAACGTTTGAAGAGTTCAAGGAGACGGAGAAAGAGCGATTCAAGGCCGCCTCGCAAAAGGGTAAGCAGTAGGCATACAAAAAAACTAATTTGTGATGAAATCTACAAGTTTTTCATCATCGTCGTCCGCCCGTTCATTCCAAAGGACGTGTTCATACCAAATGTTATGATTTGTCGATACGAGCCAATACTTGTACGAACTTGGTGCTATGTAAAGATACGAATCGTTCTACAATTGCGCCGAATATTCGGGGAGGTGCTTGGCTGGGCGAGTAGCATTGCTGCGGTCTTTACGATTTTTCTAATGAAAGAAGCGAGCATGGCAATGGACATAGTGGTTGCGGTCGCAGAAGCTTGGGCACCGGCGTAGTGGCTCATATAGTAGTCACGATAAACAGGTATCACACGCGCTTTCCAGTGCGACTTGTCTGTTTCTCCCATGGTTGTCGCAAACAGCGCGACATCATCTCCAATAAGCTTAGCAACACTGTACCAGCTACGTGAGATTCCTGCGTTGTCGCGCTCCAACTTCGTCCATTGCGATAGAGGTTTGAACAAATGTAGAGACGTGTCGGGAAGCCACCACATCAAGCTCAGATGAACCCAGTCTTGAACAGCTGGAATCTCAGGAGACCGATCATGCTGAATTGACTCTGACGGGGGTGTTTGTAGCGGAGCTGGGTCTACCGGAGGGGCATTGTCTTGTGTTGTTACACAACTACGGCTTGGAATAAGCTCCTGCATCTGTTCCTTCATCTGGACCATTAGGCTTTCGAGATGACGCAGTCGCTTCACGACAGGACCCTCCTCGATATTTCTGCTTGCCTCGTATGTAGCACTGGGACATCCATGCAAATACACCTTATCTGGAGCCAAACAGTCGGCGAGCTCACTTTCCTCGGATTGTATGGTAATGTCTAGAAGATATCGGACCAAGGTCTCTGTGGATTCCGATACGCTCCAACCGGCCCACCATTTGATCATTCTCAGGGACCAGCGTCGTGCAGGTTTTGCGTACATGAAGCGGTACTGGGCACCAGCGCGGCGAAAGGTATGAGAAGTAAACCAGCAGTTTGACCAGTGTTTCGCCACGTATCCGGGAGTCTTGTCGCCATAAGCCACCAATTCCCTCACGATGCAATTGAGGAGAGTTATGAACGTTTGTTCAGACATACTTCTCCCCCAACAGACAGCCGTGTTCTCGCAACCTGTGCCCTGCTCTTTAGCCTTGATTTTCTTCTTGCTTATCCCTGTCAGCGCAGGAAACACGAAGTCGTCATCACTCCATTCGTGACCCTTGGTGTTTGTGGCGTACTCAATCCAATTGCACAAGTGGAGGTACGCATCGATAGCTGCCTCATCTTTAGAGAGATGATGCATGTTGTAGGCTCTCCCTCGGCCACGGCAGTCTTGCGATTGTATAGCGCACATGTGCCGAATTCGATGGTTTCCGTCGGATTGATCATACTGGGGCGAATTTGACGAATTGACACATCCTTCCATTTCAAAGTGAGAACTTCGTTGATGCGACACATCCCATAGAAGGCAAAGGAGGAAACCCCTTGAGCCATACCCGACTTGCTTCGCTGAATCCACACCTTCCCGCCGGAGAATCAAGAAACGTGTGCAAAACAGTGATCATTTCTAGTGAAATCGGCACCGCTTTAGCTGGAACATATTCTGCCGCCTTTCGCTTTTTCAGTCCGCGCATGAACTGCCGTACGAAAGGGGCACGGGCGGGGTTTCCATAGCCTTAAAGTTTGCCGGCATCGTTTTCTCGGACTGCCCACGTGTTCACGTCTGTGCCATCGCTATTTCCGTGGGAAGAGAAGAAGCTGGCCACAACCGACCTAGCCTTTTCCGCTGTTTGAAGCAAGACGGAACTGGATGCTGAAACACTCTGCAAATACGCCACTAGCACGACAGGAAGCTCGTGATGACGCTCTTTACGCGGGTCTGGATAACGATTTTCAACGCAGAACTCTGCAAACTTCTTGAAACTTGCCTCGTAAACTGTCTGTGTGGTCTTCTTGATCACTTGGTTCGCCGTTTGCTGGCCTCCTTTCGCTAGCTCCTGAACACCCATCTGATCCCAGCGCAGGAAATTCTGGAATGGCCGCGTGGCAGCTTCGGATATGTGATCATCCCTTTTGGTATGAACTCGTCATATAGGTATGAACTCGTCATATAGGTATGAACTCGTCATTTCTTGTATGACCACGTACTTTCTGGTATGACTGCACTCGAGTACTTTCAAATTTTCTCTGTAGGTGAACTTAAAAAAAAGTCAACAATGAAAACTCTTTTAGGTGCTAAACTGTAATTGGTCAAATAACAGCAGAATGTTTTTCGAGAAAGAAGAAGTAGCTTCAGCGGAACCTCCATACAAATTCCAAACAAGTAGTTGTTGGTTCCTCGTACTGAAACAACGCTAAAAGGGCGCCATTAGGGTTAGGGTAGGTTTAGGTCATTTTCAATACAACTCGCAAGATGTCTGAAAAAGAGTCTTCTATTCGGATGTTGTTTCAGGAAGAGTAAGCTCTATTTACTTTTTATGATCGGGCAGGTGCTCACGTTTGAGGGGTTTGCTTTGGCAAATCTCATATCGACAATCCGATTGAATCAGCAACCCAATCGGAAGCGGTCGGAATTAGCTGGATTTTTAATCCAATCGATCGAATTGGTCAGATGAGGCACTAGACCAATCCGATTGTGCCGCTTTAACATCTCTAGTTGTGGCAAGGTCTCACTTTAAAATTATCATATTACCCTCATGCTGCAAGTCGTGTAAGTATCAAAAGTGTTTACATTTCCTTCTTGACATGTATTTCTCGTCGAAGTACATGCACTAAGTAAGAAAATTCGACTGTATACACACAACATGATCTCTAGATGGATGCCACTTAAGTGAAACGTCAAACGCACCGCAGCAGATACCAAAGATTACGCAGGCGTAAGTATATGTTGAATCACCAAGTATATTTTTATCCATTGGATCAGTGTTCGGATCGCCCCCACCGCCGATGACGTTGCGGGTTACCAACGAGAGAAAGTGTTTATCTAACAGCGAACCGCAAATTCGTGTGAAGTCTGTGAAGTCGCGCAAGAAGAAGCTTATGCTGAGTGATGTTGAGTGCGATACCGCATCACTAGTGTAATTTAGAAACCTCTGTCTCTCTCTAAGCTATCAAACAGTACCTATTTGATGTAGACACTCTGCTTATTACCCGAGGTTTTATCATCTTCCCATACTCAAGAGAAATCTCGCGTGTAACATCAATACGTCGTAGCCTGTAAGTAAGTAGCATGCCTCCTTCGAGGTAAGCGTTGAAGCTATGGGTTAGCTGACCGAAGTAAAGTACAATCCTTACGCCGCCAAGAACAAACCGTTGAGCACTCTCGGCGGAAGACAGTAATTGCGGTTTCGTCGCAAAACGGTGCACAAGTTCCGCCAGAATGAATACCTTGATTGAGAGAGACGTCAATCTGCAATGATATAACAATGCTCTCACAACAACTATGTGAGCATCTTAGTAAGCCAGTTGTTTGTGTGTACATCGTAGGATAAGAATCCAATGTGTCGATGCTTCATGGTGTAGGATTATCCTTGATAGATACTCTCGGATAGAATTCGTTATGGGTCGCTTTATTGGGGCATAGTGCGGGAATCGGATCATTTCAAGCAGGAAGCTAGCGCTGCTATTTTGCAAAATATGTCGGGGAAAAGGGACTTTATCTTTGCTGATGAACCAACTGCCCATGAAGCAATTGTTGCTCAGTACACGGACAATGTTATTACACACATATAGTACTTGATGGGGATAAAAGGGATGCCTCCGCCTTCTCTGCAAGTACATGAGAGTTTTGCAATTAGAACGTCAGAGCTCCGAACGCATGCCATCTGGATCTTGATAGCTGCGGAATGGGATTAAGAGAAGCTCCGGTAATAATTATCAGCAACAGCTCAGAGTAACATCATTGTACACGACATGGTGGCAGAAATCCACTAACAAAACGTTGTTACACATATTGTATTATATTGACGATTGAACTACAGGCCTGTCTTCTCCCAAACCGACAAGATGGTCGTAGTGCTGATCGAGTCCTAAGCACTTATCACCCGCGCCGCGAACTCCTTTCGTTTATCTGCTGTTGGCAGGTTTATCCTTGCTAAAAGGCGTTCTCGTAGAGGCATACTATTGTTGCTTTGCATGGCCTCAATTTCGGCTTTTAATGCCAGATTGCGTAGTCGTTGCTTGAATCGGCCCACGATCCCGACATCCAAGGGTTGTAGAATGGACGTCGTGTACTTGGGGAGAGGGACCAACTTCGTGCCATATTCTGCCAATGCTGCTACCGAGTCATCGGAAACGTGGCATTTTAGATTGTCCAGGAAGACAACTAAATCATTTGGCAATGCCCCCCACACACACACACACCGTTCCATAAACGCCTCATGCAACGTGATCTCGTCCATTCACGCTTTTGTTTGCACGGCATACACAGCCCCAGCAGGCGGCATCTTACACTCTTTTCCTACGCTACCCCCAGGGGTCGCCTTGAAAATGATGAGAGGCTGAAGGTTTTGTCCGCTGGTTGATACTACGAGCTGCACGGTGACGCGGTAGGAGTGGCTGCATCCGCAAACTTTAGCTGACTTGTTACGTCCTTTATCAGAGATTATGAAACCGGCAATGTCGTCAAATAAATGCCGGTCTCGTCAGCGTTAAATATAGCTCCAGGTGGACATGCGTATCGAACTCCAGCACCGGTTCAGCAGCAAAAAGTTGCTGCTGCTCGCTTAACTGCTCAGATGACAAAATGCTTTTCATCGGAAGGCAGATGGAGAAACCACAGTGAGCTGCCGAACGCTGCACAAGCCGCTGCAAGCTTGAAAGCTTTTTTGTTAATGATATAATGCAGTCCAATCACCAAAATCCTCACGCAAGAACGCAAGAACGCAAGAACGTGGCTAGTCTTCAGGAAGAAGTCCGCACGACGCACTCCTTCATCCACTATATGACAGCGTCGCTATTCGGAAAAGATTCTTGTTGACCTTGGCCTCCTAGCGTCACCTTGCTTTTCCTGTTCTGTGCTTCGCAGGTTGCTTGGAGTTTCGATCGCTGCTTCTTCCAGCTGCGAATTGGTTGCATTGTTGTGTTACCCGATGGAAACAACACTATCACCGCTTGCTAGTTTGCGTACTACGTTGATGGGGCGTTTCTTGGTTTAGTGATATCGGCCCCTCACCAGTTAGAACGCGTTCGTGTACAGGCGACGTCGTCCGCCTGAGTTTGGTCGTGTCATTTGAAGCTTGGGCCCGGATTCGGACTCGTTCTCGTCACTGGAAGCCGATTTAGAGGCAGTGCAGCTGTCATCTTCAATGTGTCAGGCAAGCAAACGAGCAGCGAAGTCTTCATCCATTGCTGTCGGGTTCAGGAATGCCAGCAGCTCGCCAGTCATTTGAATTGCCTCACTTCTAACATTATTTTTATCTGTAATATCTATCTGTCGTAGGCTCTAGTTTGGGGTGCGATCGCGAAGGACAATTTGATCAGGCACTGAGCAGATGACGCGGCTGCGAAGCAGGCAAATGCAATGCCTCAAAATCTCGAAGCTATTACCTCGAACAAAATGTCGATCAATGTTTCCTTAAGTACAAATTTACTACACATTTCTGATAATTTTCGGTGACACAATTCCGTTATAATTGTGACACTAGTCAATGCTGGTCGACTCCCTCCACTTTGGGCCACAACCATGGGGGACCAAATTCACGAGCGGTTCGACCACACCCTCAACAAATGGTCGGTCTTCCAAACGTCCAGGCTGCGTGCGTTAGAGGATGCTCTTCGCGACGAGTCCAAGGCGGTGTTCAACAAACTCCGAGACGAAGTAAGCGCTCTCTCAACCACCGCTACCTCGTCCAAGTCTCCACTGGACGCGATAATCGACGATTTGTTCGCTCGAAATGAAGTCTCCGAAGGTCTGGTCGGGTGGCTCCAAGAAGGCAGCGAAGGGAAACTTCAAGCTGGAAAATACGTCAAGGAACTGCATGCCGATATTGCTGCAGGCCTTGGCAATGATATTCGGACGACTGTCAACCATTTGCTGCCCATTTATATGGATGCTCTTGGAGTTCGAGACGTCCTTGTATCTGGCGCATCAACGTCCTCGAGTGGAAAAGGAAAGCCAACAAAATTCCTCGGCGAGCTGGTCAACAACTGGATGATGCCATTCCTCGAAGAGCTTCAGTCGAATACCAGTGCGAATGGCGACTTTGCACATCCATCCTTCACTCTTGACGATTCCCCGAACTCTAAAGCCAATGTGAACAGGCTGCGAGCTGCGCTGATCGCGATTTGGAACACTGGGAATTTCGCTTCCCATAACCGTGGAAAATTGACCTTCTGCCAACGTCTTGAGCTTTGTGGTGCCATTGGAGCGATGGCGGAGACGCTGCCCAAGATTGCACAGCTGAGTGAAGAATTCAAAACTTCTCGCTTTCAAAAGACCCAAGCTGTAAGTCCTGTGAAGGAAACTACTGGGGCTCCCTTTCTAACTAATTGTGACGCGGTCGGATCCCCGTCAAAGACTCCAATAACGAGCATCCAAGGCGAAAATGAAGGGAATTCGTCCGTTAGTAGCGTGTATGTGTCGTACTACTGGACATGCTTGGTCCACTCGCCAAAGCGAGCAAAATATGCTGCTATTCTAGAGCATATGAAGCTGGTTCCCAAGGCTCGACTCTGTGCTGACTCCAAGGTTGGTCATTGCGGTGGCGTCAAGATTTGCGCTGAGTCTCATAGCAAGCTCGAGGCCATGCAATTCAATCCGGTTGCGATCACTCTCTCGTGCCCAGTGCCAGAAAAGTCTCAAAATGACTACATCCACGCGAACTTATTGTGTTTGTTCAAGCATAATGACATACTTTACGCAGTCTTTATCTTTGCACTCGGCTTGCAAGGCGCACAATAGATGCTTGGCCTTCATAAACTCCTTTGGGGTTTTGGCTCCGTGAGCAAATGGACACAATTCTTCTAGGTGGACATCGTCATGGCGTTGCGAGCTGGGTACTGGGCATCCAAGCACCATCAGGAGAGGATTGAACGTCAAGACTTCCACCTGGCTGTGAGCTTCGGGACAATTCTCACCCGTGCAATTTGCGCACAGTCGAGCCTTTGGCACGTTCAGCATCTGCTTCACGGCCATATCGTATTTTTGTTGCTCTGGGGGTGTCAAAGTCTGAAGTTTGGCCGCATAACGTCGGAAGTACTGGGCCACGTCAGTCTCAGATTGGATAGCATTGGAAACACGCGGCAATGCTTCAATTGACACCGGAGAAGTCTTCAGTAAGGCTGCCAGAGTACGCTCCGGAAACAGCATGCGCTCCACTTCTCCTACGTATTCATTCATCCCGGGCTGTCGCTTGCTGGTGTGATATTCTTTGTGAAATGCCGAACACCACCTTTTCCGCGTGCACTGCTGCCCTTCAGTACAATCAGCAACCCGAAATTTCGGGTTGAACCAGCACACCTCAGCTTCGGAATGCGCTTTCAGACAATTGTTATTCTTGCATTTCGCCATTGCCCAGGACAGCATCGTCTTGCCGTATCGCACCATACCCCCGCTCTTGCGCACTCTTTGGGGGAGTTTGTTGGTTTTGGCCGGAGTTCCGTGTCAACAAGTGCCCTCAAGGAGACGCATGCAAGCGGCAAGAACACTGCTCGTATTATCACGAGGAGCATCACTCGCAAAGAACCGTCGAAATGAACAATTTCGTGGGGAAAGCTGAACCCGCTCTTTTCGTTGAACGCGCGTATTCAGAGTTATCGAAGCTTGGAGTTCAGGCTCCGCATACGGCAACTACTTTGCCTGGAGATGACGAAGAATTGGAGAGAGCTGAAGCCGACAACGAGTGTCCGAGTGAATCACTCGACAATTCACAAACATCTACAGAGTCATTCGAAAGCATGGGTGTCGTTTCCTCGGCGGATGAAATGGAAAAGCCATCACTCTCAGCAACTCAAGTCTCTTTGGAATACTCGACAAATTGCTCGGGTCTAGTGGAGCTTCCGACTATGGAGGCTACGATGACTCCAACGGAACTGCCTCCCATTGATAATTTGAGGACCACCTCGGCCGCTTTGGTCGGAGACATGGTGAACGAGCAGCCTCCGGTCGATTCTACACCGGAAATGATGGATATTCATCCATCGTGTAGTGGTAGAAGCACATTACCGGTAACTAAACCGGAGCTGATCGCAGATGTCGTATCTGTTGTTGGAGAGACCGCTGATCAAGCACCAAGAACCCCGACACCAGATGAAAGCAGCGCGCTGAACCAGGCGAGCGATAATAGTATTGCTGTCTCCAACGCGATGGAAGCAAAGTCTTAACTTGTTCACAGGAGCACCAATGTGGTCCAACCTGCTAATGCGCTGCTATCTGACCGAATATCATTGATAATTTGGTTTGACATTGCCACATGTGTTTGATATTCACGAAAATATTCACGAACTTGGCACTCAACCCTAACAGCCATATTTCCTTACCCAAGAGCGGCGGATTTGTCATTCCAATGATAAAATCAGCACCAGCAGCAACTTTCTCCATTTCCATGCCAACACCATCCCATGTAACGAAAAGTAAAGTCCACAAGGAAATATCCAACGTAGAAATTCCACGACCAGAACGATCAGAGCACCTTGTGAGTAGCACCAAGTAGTGAAGTCGCGCTGGTGACTTGCTGGACGGTTCGTTAGAACGCTACAATATTCGCAGGCAGACACGTCACAAGCAATGCACCGCCTTCACGGTCATCAACACGCTGCTGATGATCTCGGTCTCCTGCCTGCGCGTAGAGCCCATCGCTAGAAGCCTGGGCTTCGCTAGGCACTCCGTTTTGACGATTTCGTCGACAAAAATCGAGAAAGCTCGCCGTTGAAACACAAACGCGCACTGGCAATACTTTCCGCTGGCTTCGCATATCACAGACAGCTCCAGCTGCGTCGGCCCGGACCTCCGCAGGCTTTGGAGCTACATTCACTCACGCCAAAAGTTGCCTTTTCCTGTCTAGAAGTCCACGCTATGAGCTCCTCAAGCTCCTCGTTACCGCTCCATCTCGGCGCTTCAGGAGCTGGCAGCGTCACGTCCGACATGTCTGCAAGCTCAGCAAGCAGCAGCGACGACGACCGAGAGCCGGAGACCACCACCGACGACGGCAACCGCGGACGACGGCCTCGTATCCACTTCAGCCTGCAACAGCTGCAGGCGGTGTATCGCTTGCCCCTCAAGATGGTCCTTTTGCCCTGACATTATCACCGCTAGACGTTTAACCTGCCAGACGAGTGAAGTTGACGATCCGAGTTGTGGAGCAGGCGGCGCAGCGTCTCGGCGTGTGCGAGGCGGCGCTCAAGCGCATCTGCAGACGCAACGGCGTCCACAAGTGGCCCTACCGGCAGTTGGCGTCGATCCGGCGACGGATCTCCGACCTCAGAGCGAGACACCACCAGCAGCAGCAGTTGGCAGTCCAAGACAACAACAGAGAGACGACGTTCCAGAGGAGACTGCAGCAGTTGGAGCAGGAACAGCAACAGATCGTCAACTCCGTCCACCAATGTCGCCCAAACAGAGAGACAGCAACAGAGACACCAGCTGGGAGACTGGTACCGGGACAGACATTGCCGTTGTTGCTGGACGGCTGCGAGACGCTGGAGCCACCCATGGACTTGGACCGCGTGGACAGAGACTTCCCGCTGCTCTTCCTGGCCAACGTGTGCGAGTCCCTCAAGACCAGCGACCCGTAGCAGCAGAGACGGACGGCACTCTAGCAGATCCTTCTCACGTATGCGTCTTATTTACGTCTCTCTTGAGAGCTTGAGTTTCGTTCATCTCCAATATGCTTGGTCGTTTTGCTGCAAGTCGAAGGTTCTTGGTTGGCTGCTCATGACTCATGACGACAGATCAAAGCTCGACGCAGAGTCTTGGCTGGTGACCAAGTAGGCAGTTCTTGTTGTTGAAGCACCGGACGTGACTGCAAGGAAGGGACCGAGCACGCTGCAGGGAAGCAGCTCTTCCATCCGGTGCCACTGAAGAAGTCGCATCCTGGTCGTGGATCCTCGATAGCACGCTATCTAAAGATAACCTTCGTCCGGATTCCCAGCAGATTTTCTCCATCCGAATGCTTGCCCACTCGGCTATGGAGATCAAGGAGTTCGACGATGACTCTCTACTAAGATCAAGTTGCATCGAAGCAGAGCAGGTCGGGGAAGCTGGACACACACTAGCAAAGTTCAACGCTGGCTAATCGCAATTCCGATCAGCTCTCCAAGACTTAAAGTAGGAGATTAAATGGGAAGTCCTCCACGTTTAACATGGAGAACGCCACCGCGACTGCGAACGCAGTACGAATGGACACCGGTGTCACCCAACCTGGTAATGGGAAGGCCAGCAGGGAAAGAATCGGAAATCCGACTGGAGAGAGAGGAAAATGGCATTTATTGGAAGGTCTTTTCGCACACCAGGGCGAAGAAAGATGCTAAGAAACGGAGGAAACAAAGAGGAGGAATAGTTTTCATGCCAAATCCTCAAATCCATGACTTCCCATGGCAAGTCCCGCAACGGGTGAAGAATCGAGCAATTCTACACCGCTTAAAGAAACAGATCAAGAAAAGGGTGTTGATGGACATGTTCTACAGCCTACAAAAAGTAATCGGAAAACTCGAATCAAGGGCACCGTCACGTGACTGGACACGGTTCCAACTCAACAACCCCCAAGCAAGTAGGGAAGCATGGCAACATACTAACCTTGCTCTGCCTAATAGGTGAGAAGAAGAAAGGGTTGTCTGTTTAACCTTAGTTATTAGCCTCCCTGTATTTCTGCAGTCGTCGAAGCATCTTCGGCTTCTCCTTCCGTGTGTGAGCCAACTCCTGGTGTGATACATCTTCCTGTTTAACCTCCTCTTACCTGTTCTCGAAACTCGTCACACACATTTTCCAAAACGCTTTTGCTCTCACGCATTCCCGCATAATGTGTGCTGCTGTAGTTTTCCTTTGCTCACACATCCGGTCCTGCAGACATCCGTCTCCGCTCGTCCAGCCGTTGTAAAAGAGGTTGAGTTGGTGATTCGTCGTCTGTATTCTATCGACATAAACTTCCCCATCTTGTTCCCTGAACGCGTGGAAGCGAGATTACGGGTGGTTGATGGCCTGGACTGTGAGGTAATATTCGTCATGTACTCTACCGAGCAGACACGTAACCATTTGCTTGCTCTCGCTTTGTGGTCCAGCAAGTCCCATTCTTCAATCGACCCCGACCACGAAGAGCGATGCACCTCAACTGCCTCGTTGCCTTCGCGGCTGGACTTGCCGCCTCCACCCACGCCAAAGAGCTCAAGTACGACTCGGTGGTGCCATTCCCACAGACAAAGGGCACGACGACGGAATTCACGGATGCACTAACTTTTAAGCCCCAATTGAAAGTCGTCAGTGGCTGCAACCCGCACCCTGCAGTCGACAGCGCAGGCAACACGAACGCTGGTCTCGCAGTTCTCAGCTTGAAGAAATGTGACGAATCGTCGACGGGGTCTCAAGTTTACGGCCGCTCCAAGCTGTACGAAGGTTACTGGGCCTTCATGTACGCCTTCTACTTCCCGAGAGATCGTGTCTTGACTGGCGGCACTCGTCATGCCTGGGAGCACACCATCGTGTGGGTCCATTAATGAAAAAAGCGAGGAGCTCAAAGCAGAGGTTATGGTGATGCAGATCCACGCTATCACCGCTAGGTTATCTTCACATACCGCAGCCATCTCCCAGAACGATTGATTTCATGGCTACGGAGAGGCTTTAGACAGGATTTTGGAGGGCATTATGCAGTATCGGTATCGC
Source organism: Phytophthora quininea (assembly GCA_011947345.1). Classification (NCBI taxonomy): domain Eukaryota; phylum Oomycota; class Peronosporomycetes; order Peronosporales; family Peronosporaceae; genus Phytophthora; species Phytophthora quininea. The sequence continues at coordinate 36,080 of JAAVTG010000644.1, forward strand.
GTTGCTGTGGCAGGAACAAGGTCGTCCACAACGGTAAGGAATGGACACGTCAGCAACAATGTGGACAAGGTGTCTACGGCAGCTCCGAGCTATTGCTAAGAAAGAGAGAGCATTACCGACACCAGTCAAGACAAGGCGGTTTAAACCTTCAGCTCAGATTGGAGCGCTTTATAGGTCTGGCGCAACCAAAGGCGCAGAAGGAGAGTAAACTCCTCAAACGAGTACACCTCTATCAGGCAGCCGTTAACAATGGTTAAATAGACTATCTTTTCCTTCAAGAAGCTGACTGTCATGAGATAGCACGCGAATACCTTGAAGGTGGGTCCCCATTCTGTAGACTGGAGGAAAAAATGCAGCATTCTCGACGGAACTACTGACTCCCATTCTCTCCACAGCGATTATCTGTTGGTCTTGATGGCTACATGAAATTAGTAGTGTAAAAGCAACTATGCAAAGAGGTTTTCGAAAGCAGAAAATAATTTGTCATGGACAGCACAGAAAAAAATATAAACACGATGGCTTCTACATCGGGTAGTCCAGCCCAAAACGCGAACAACCAAATTCACCAGCGCATTGTAAAAATCCCTAGGCAGTCTGTATTGTATTCTAGTCGAACTTCGACTTTTGCCAGTCCTATCACACAGTTTAAGTCAAGATGACGTCGTTAACGATGTCAATTGCGGAATCACTGTACGGGAAGGCGAGAACGAGGTTGCGTTCAAAGTGCTTATCGTTCATTGGCACCGACGCTTTGTCCCAGTTGTCCGAGTTGAGAGCCACGCGAGCGGCGTCTGTCAAGTCGTCCCACATGATGAGGTCTTGGAAGTCACCGGGCTCGGTCGTGACGTTCAGATAGTGCTTGAGCCCCACGGATTTATACTCGAGTTTCACGCTGGTCTCGTTGATCACATCAGCGTCAGGGGAGCGAATTTCGAGTACAAATGAGCCATCGAGGACGTCGACACAGCCTCAATCTCCCCGTTTTCAACCCAGCCTTCTTGACCCACACGACGGCGTGTTCCCAACCGTGACGGGAGCCTCCAGCAACGGCCCGGTCTCTCGGGAAGTAGTAGGCGTACATGAAGGCATAGTAGCCGCTGTAATGCTCGGCGCGGCCGTACAATTGGGACCCTAGCGAGGGTTCACCACAGGTGTCCAAATTGAGAAGTCCCAGACCTTCGTTTGTGTTGCCATCCTTGTCGACCGCAGGGTGGGGTAGCATCCGTTGACGACGTTCAATTGGGGCTTGAACTTGAGAGCCGCAGCGTTCGTCTTGGTTGTGCCCTCCGACTCCGGGAAAGGGGTCACCGAGTCGAACGGCAATTGCTTCGCCTCGGTGGTTGCGAGCAAACTGGCCGCGATGACTGCGAGCAAGGAAAGGTTCATCGTTGTGCTTGGAATGAGGTCGATTCGAGAATGAAGTCGAGCAGACTCCTAACTTGCCTGGTTGACCTCCTGCTCAAGGCAACTCAAAGCCCCGTAAACTCTCGCGTATGGTGTTGGAAGCAGCAAATCGGATCACAAGATGGGAGTTTATGCTGGTCTGCTCCGCCTCGAACGGTGAAACAAATTAGAGTAAACCAGTAGGATATCTACTGTTTTCAGCCTTCATGCAATTGCACTTTGAGAGGCAGCGGAGGTCTGTCAGGGGGCAGTGTGTAGCCCGGTTGCATACCGCTAAGTAGTAGGTTCTATCTTGTCCGCGCGGGATCCTTGCCCGCCACGAGGGTAGCGAAATAGGAGGTGCAAACGCCGCGCAACTGAGGAGCGTAGCGATGCTCTACTGGTTTGACGCCATGGGCGTTGAATATCTACTGGATTAATTTAATTTCTTTACAGAAAACGGTGTCCAGTCAACGCAATCTGTACTTGTAGCAGGTCGTGATGCTTTTCCTGCGGATTCTGGTCGCGGCTCTGCTGGCGGGGGTTAGCACGCCGTGGACTGAAGAAGAAGTCTCTGGACGCATCGGGAGCAGCGGCCGCGGCCTTCGTGGGCGTTTTCACGCTCTCCTGCAGCTACCGCTTCGGTGAGTTGCCCTTAAACGATTCTAGTGACAAAGGAGTATGTTCTAACGCACCTATCAGGAGTGCTGCTGTTGGGCTTCTACTTCTCCGGCAGCAAGCTCACCAAAGTGCGTGCCAGTGTCAAGCAGCAGCTGGACGCCAACTACAAGCCGGGGGACAGCGCTCAGCCAGTCAAGTGCTGGCGTGCAGTCTACTCGCGACTGTGCTAGCCGTCTTCTACTTTTGGCAATTCGGAGACGACAACGTCCCCATCGATTTTGCTGCAGCCCCGTTCGTAGCTATTTGCTGGCCAGCTACATTGGTCATTATGCCTGCTGTGCAGCCGACACGTGGGCGTCTGAGTTGGGCGTCTTGAGCCAGAGCGAGCCTCGACTCATCACAACTTTGAGACGTGTTCCACCTGGAACGAACGGCGGCATTTCCGTATTGGGGTTAGCCATGTCGGCTTTGGGCGGAATTTTCATCGGTGTGATCTACTACGTCGGTAGTTTACCGTCTGGGTCTGCACAGGCTCAAGTGATCATACTGGGAGCCGTGACGGGGCTCTTTGGCTCCGTGTTGGACTCGGTGCTTGGTGCCACCGTGCAAGCCACGTACTTTGACCGCACCACGCGGAAAATCTGCGAGGAGGCAGGAACGAAGACCGACGTCGAGCACGTGTGTGGTGTCGATTTGCTGAGCAACGAGCAGGTGAACGTTGTGTCGGTGCTTGTGACCACCGCCGTCAGCGGCCCCGTCGCCACGTATTTCTTTGTGTAGTTTTAGCGCTCCATACTTCTCGCGGTTAACGCGAAGATACCATGGTTGGCAGGTTTATTTGACTAAGATCTGCAGTATTGGTAATGGTACTGGATAGTTGTGGCTCACGATGACACCGCAACACCGTGTCGATGACTACATGATAACAAACAAAAGCGTTTTCCATATTGCCACGAAGGCCTGGCTAATCGCAATTCCGATCAGCTCTCCAAGACTTAAAGTAGGAGATTAAATGGGAAGTCCTCCACGTTTAACATGGAGAACGCCACCGCGACTGCGAACGCAGTACGAATGGACACCGGTGTCACCCAACCTGGTAATGGGAAGGCCAGCAGGGAAAGAATCGGAAATCCGACTGGAGAGAGAGGAAAATGGCATTTATTGGAAGGTCTTTTCGCACACCAGGGCGAAGAAAGATGCTAAGAAACGGAGGAAACAAAGAGGAGGAATAGTTTTCATGCCAAATCCTCAAATCCATGACTTCCCATGGCAAGTCCCGCAACGGGTGAAGAATCGAGCAATTCTACACCGCTTAAAGAAACAGATCAAGAAAAGGGTGTTGATGGACATGTTCTACAGCCTACAAAAAGTAATCGGAAAACTCGAATCAAGGGCACCGTCACGTGACTGGACACGGTTCCAACTCAACAACCCCCAAGCAAGTAGGGAAGCATGGCAACATGCCAACCGACTATCAGGTTTGGGTAGAATACAGACGACGAATCACCAACTCAACCTCTTTTACAACGGCTGGACGAGCGGAGACGGATGTCTGCAGGACCTGATGTGTGAGCAAAGGAAAATTACAGCAGCACACATTATGCGGGAATGCGCGAGAGAAAAAGCGTTTTGGAAAAAAATATACAGCACTGGACGGGCGAAGAAGTGTCCGATGGGGTACTTGCAAAGTACAAGGAACATGTAGCACCGCGCAACGCACCGGAAATCGCACTAAACTTCAGCCAGTGTATGGGGAAATACTACGGACAATGGAATGAGGTGTTAGAGAGGGCAGCAAGAAGGATGTGGTGAGCAGGCTGTAGCATTGCATTTGCTCTGCTGTGGCAAGTTCGCAACAGCGTCGTGCACGAGAAAAAGTCTGGACCACAGAGCAGCACGTGAATTACATCTGGAAGAAATGTATTCGGCAACTGACGGCAACAGCAAAGTTCAGAAGGATAGAAGCAAGTTCGAGGATCCCTGTTCTCCAATTGGAAATGTGTTTGACGAGTTTCGAGAACAGGTAAGAGGAGGTTAAACAGGAAGATGTATCACACCAGGAGTTGGCTCACACACGGAAGGAGAAGCCGAAGATGCTCCGACGACTGCAGAAATACAGGGAGGCTAATAACTAAGATTAAACAGACAACCCTTTCTTCTTCTCCATGTTGCCACGAAGGTGCCAAAGTGCGGTCGTTGATTTCCGAATGGGGAGAGATTCAATGCGAGACAGCTCCGGGAGTGGTGTCGTGGGGGGTTGTAAAACCCTGCTGCAGTAAAACTAAATTGACTGGGAGCTGAATTCCACGCTGAAAACACGTTGTTCACTTCTCTCCATCGGGAAGCCAAAACAAAATCGCAACTAAAATGTGAGGCAGTGTCATTGAACGAGTTTATCGAAGACAATCAAAAGCGATTCTACGACTCGAACGGGTAGGCGGTATTGAGGTTGTCTTCGAAGTTGTCGTCATTGAACGGCACGGTAGCTCTTCCCCAGTCGTACTCGTTGAGAGCTACGCGAGCGGCGTCAGTCATATCGTCCCACATGATGAGGTTCTGGAATTCGCCGGCCTCGGTGGTGACGTTCAAATAATGCTTCAGAAGCCCCTTATGGGTGTACATGAGCTTCACACTGGTGTCGGCGACCATATCATCGTCGGGCGGAGCAAACAGCGAATACTTGTTGGCCCTCGAGGTCGTCGACACGGCTGCGATCTCACCCCTCTCGACGGAATCCTCCTCGACCCACACGATGGTGTGCTCCCAGGCATGACGAGTGCCGCCAGTCAAGACACGATCTCTCGGGAAGTAGAAGGCGTACATGAAGGCCCAGTAACCTTCGTACAGCTTGGAGCGGCCGTAAACTTGAGACCCCGTCGACGATTCGTCACATTTCTTCAAGCTGAGAACTGCGAGACCAGCGTTCGTGTTGCCTGCGCTGTCGACTGCAGGGTGCGGGTTGCAGCCACTGACGACTTTCAATTGGGGCTTAAAAGTTAGTGCATCCGTGAATTCCGTCGTCGTGCCCTTTGTCTGTGGGAATGGCACCACCGAGTCGTACTTGAGCTCTTTGGCGTGGGTGGAGGCGGCAAGTCCAGCCGCGAAGGCAACGAGGCAGTTGAGGTGCATCGCTCTTCGTGGTCGGGGTCGATTGAAGAATGGGACTTGCTGGACCACAAAGCGAGAGCAAGCAAATGGTTACGTGTCTGCTCGGTAGAGTACATGACGAATATTACCTCACAGTCCAGGCCATCAACCACCCGTAATCTCGCTTCCACGCGTTCAGGGAACAAGATGGGGAAGTTTATGTCGATAGAATACAGACGACGAATCACCAACTCAACCTCTTTTACAACGGCTGGACGAGCGGAGACGGATGTCTGCAGGACCGGATGTGTGAGCAAAGGAAAACTACAGCAGCACACATTATGCGGGAATGCGCGAGAGCAAAAGCGTTTTGGAAAATGTGTGTGACGAGTTTCGAGAACAGGTAAGAGGAGGTTAAACAGGAAGATGTATCACACCAGGAGTTGGCTCACACACGGAAGGAGAAGCCGAAGATGCTTCGACGACTGCAGAAATACAGGGAGGCTAATAACTAAGGTTAAACAGACAACCCTTTCTTCTTCTCACCTATTAGGCAGAGCAAGGTTAGTATGTTGCCATGCTTCCCTACTTGCTTGGGGGTTGTTGAGTTGGAACCGTGTCCAGTCACGTGACGGTGCCCTTGATTCGAGTTTTCCGATTACTTTTTGTAGGCTGTAGAACATGTCCATCAACACCCTTTTCTTGATCTGTTTCTTTAAGCGGTGTAGAATTGCTCGATTCTTCACCCGTTGCGGGACTTGCCATGGGAAGTCATGGATTTGAGGATTTGGCATGAAAACTATTCCTCCTCTTTGTTTCCTCCGTTTCTTAGCATCTTTCTTCGCCCTGGTGTGCGAAAAGACCTTCCAATAAATGCCATTTTCCTCTCTCTCCAGTCGGATTTCCGATTCTTTCCCTGCTGGCCTTCCCATTACCAGGTTGGGTGACACCGGTGTCCATTCGTACTGCGTTCGCAGTCGCGGTGGCGTTCTCCATGTTAAACGTGGAGGACTTCCCATTTAATCTCCTACTTTAAGTCTTGGAGAGCTGATCGGAATTGCGATTAGCCAGCGTTGAACTTTTGCTAGTGTGTGTCCAGCTTCCCCGACCTGCTCTGCTTCGATGCAACTTGATCTTAGTAGAGAGTCATCGTCGAACTCCTTGATCTCCATAGCCGAGTGGGCAAGCATTCGGATGGAGAAAATCTGCTGGGAATCCGGACGAAGGTTATCTTTAGATAGCGTGCTATCGAGGATCCACGACCAGGATGCGACCTCTTCAGTGGCACCGGATGGAAGAGCTGCTTCCCTGCAGCGTGCTCGGTCCCTTCCTTGCAGTCACGTCCGGTGCTTCAACAACAAGAACTGCCTACTTGGTCACCAGCCAAGACTCTGCGTCGAGCTTTGATCTGTCGTCATGAGTCATGAGCAGCCAACCAAGAACCTTCGACTTGCAGCAAAACGACCAAGCATATTGGAGATGAACGAAACTCAAGCTCTCAAGAGAGACGTAAATAAGACGCATACGTGAGAAGGATCTGCTAGAGTGCCGTCCGTCTCTGCTGCTACGGGTCGCTGGTCTTGAGGGACTCGCACACGTTGGCCAGGAAGAGCAGCGGGAAGTCTCTGTCCACGCGGTCCAAGTCCATGGGTGGCTCCAGCGTCTCGCAGCCGTCCAGCAACAACGGCAATGTCTGTCCCGGTACCAGTCTCCCAGCTGGTGTCTCTGTTGCTGTCTCTCTGTTTGGGCGACATTGGTGGACGGAGTTGACGATCTGTTGCTGTTCCTGCTCCAACTGCTGCAGTCTCCTCTGGAACGTCGTCTCTCTGTTGTTGTCTTGGACTGCCAACTGCTGCTGCTGGTGGTGTCTCGCTCTGAGGTCGGAGATCCGTCGCCGGATCGACGCCAACTGCCGGTAGGGCCACTTGTGGACGCCGTTGCGTCTGCAGATGCGCTTGAGCGCCGCCTCGCACACGCCGAGACGCTGCGCCGCCTGCTCCACAACTCGGATCGTCAACTTCACTCGTCTGGCAGGTTAAACGTCTAGCGGTGATAATGTCAGGGCAAAAGGACCATCTTGAGGGGCAAGCGATACACCGCCTGCAGCTGTTGCAGGCTGAAGTGGATACGAGGCCGTCGTCCGCGGTTGCCGTCGTCGGTGGTGGTCTCCGGCTCTCGGTCGTCGTCGCTGCTGCTTGCTGAGCTTGCAGACATGTCGGACGTGACGCTGCCAGCTCCTGAAGCGCCGAGATGGAGCGGTAACGAGGAGCTTGAGGAGCTCATAGCGTGGACTTCTAGACAGGAAAAGGCAACTTTTGGCGTGAGTGAATGTAGCTCCAAAGCCTGCGGAGGTCCGGGCCGACGCAGCTGGAGCTGTCTGTGATATGCGAAGCCAGCGGAAAGTATTGCCAGTGCGCGTTTGTGTTTCAACGGCGAGCTTTCTCGATTTTTGTCGACGAAATCGTCAAAACGGAGTGCCTAGCGAAGCCCAGGCTTCTAGCGATGGGCTCTACGCGCAGGCAGGAGACCGAGATCATCAGCAGCGTGTTGATGACCGTGAAGGCGGTGCATTGCTTGTGACGTGTCTGCCTGCGAATATTGTAGCGTTCTAACGAACCGTCCAGCAAGTCACCAGCGCGACTTCACTACTTGGTGCTACTCACAAGGTGCTCTGATCGTTCTGGTCGTGGAATTTCTACGTTGGATATTTCCTTGTGGACTTTACTTTTCGTTACATGGGATGGTGTTGGCATGGAAATGGAGAAAGTTGCTGCTGGTGCTGATTTTATCATTGGAATGACAAATCCGCCGCTCTTGGGTAAGGAAATATGGCTGTTAGGGTTGAGTGCCAAGTTCGTGAATATTTTCGTGAATATCAAACACATGTGGCAATGTCAAACCAAATTATCAATGATATTCGGTCAGATAGCAGCGCATTAGCAGGTTGGACCACATTGGTGCTCCTGTGAACAAGTTAAGACTTTGCTTCCATCGCGTTGGAGACAGCAATACTATTATCGCTCGCCTGGTTCAGCGCGCTGCTTTCATCTGGTGTCGGGGTTCTTGGTGCTTGATCAGCGGTCTCTCCAACAACAGATACGACATCTGCGATCAGCTCCGGTTTAGTTACCGGTAATGTGCTTCTACCACTACACGATGGATGAATATCCATCATTTCCGGTGTAGAATCGACCGGAGGCTGCTCGTTCACCATGTCTCCGACCAAAGCGGCCGAGGTGGTCCTCAAATTATCAATGGGAGGCAGTTCCGTTGGAGTCATCGTAGCCTCCATAGTCGGAAGCTCCACTAGACCCGAGCAATTTGTCGAGTATTCCAAAGAGACTTGAGTTGCTGAGAGTGATGGCTTTTCCATTTCATCCGCCGAGGAAACGACACCCATGCTTTCGAATGACTCTGTAGATGTTTGTGAATTGTCGAGTGATTCACTCGGACACTCGTTGTCGGCTTCAGCTCTCTCCAATTCTTCGTCATCTCCAGGCAAAGTAGTTGCCGTATGCGGAGCCTGAACTCCAAGCTTCGATAACTCTGAATACGCGCGTTCAACGAAAAGAGCGGGTTCAGCTTTCCCCACGAAATTGTTCATTTCGACGGTTCTTTGCGAGTGATGCTCCTCGTGATAATACGAGCAGTGTTCTTGCCGCTTGCATGCGTCTCCTTGAGGGCACTTGTTGACACGGAACTCCGGCCAAAACCAACAAACTTCCCCCAAAGAGTGCGACTTTACGCAGTCTTTATCTTTGCACTCGGCTTGCAAGGCGCACAATAGACGCTTGGCCTTCATAAACTCCTTTGGGGGTTTGGCTCCGTGAGCAAATGGACACAATTCTTCTAGGTGGACATCGTCATGGCGTTGCGAGCTGGGTACTGGGCATCCAAGCACCATCAGGAGAGGATTGAACGTCAAGACTTCCACCTGGCTGTGAGCTTCGGGACAATTCTCACCCGTGCAATTTGCGCACAGTCGAGCCTTTGGCACGTTCAGCATCTGCTTCACGGCCATATCGTATTTTTGTTGCTCTGGGGGTGTCAAAGTCTGAAGTTTGGCCGCATAACGTCGGAAGTACTGGGCCACGTCAGTCTCAGATTGGATAGCACTGGAAACACGCGGCAATGCTTCAATTGACACCGGAGAAGTCTTCAGTAAGGCTGCCAGAGTACGCTCCGGAAACAGCATGCGCTCCACTTCTCCTACGTATTCATTCATCCCGGGCTGTCGCTTGCTGGTGTGATATTCTTTGTGAAATGCCGAACACCACCTTTTCCGCGTGCACTGCTGCCCTTCAGTACAATCAGCAACCCGAAATTTCGGGTTGAACCAGCACACCTCAGCTTCGGAATGCGCTTTCAGACAATCGTTATTCTTGCATTTCGCCATTGCCCAGCACAGCATCGTCTTGCCGTATCGCACCGTACCCCGCTCTTGATGTCATTATGCTTGAATAAACACAATGAGTTCGCGTGGATGTAGTCATTTCGAGACTTTTCTGGCACTGGGCACGAGAGAGTGATCGCAACCGGATTGAATTGCATGGCCTCGAGCTTGCTATGAGACTCAGCGCAAATCTTGACGCCACCGCAATGACCAACCTTGGAGTCAGCACAGAGTCGAGCCTTGGGAACCAGCTTCATATGCTCTAGAATAGCAGCATATTTTGCTCGCTTTGGCGAGTGGACCAAGCATGTCCAGTAGTACGACACATACACGCTACTAACGGACGAATTCCCTTCATTTTCGCCTTGGATGCTCGTTATTGGAGTCTTTGACGGGGATCCGACCGCGTCACGATAAGTTAGAAAGGGAGTCCCAGTAGTTTCCTTCACAGGACTTACAGCTTGGGTCTTTTGAAAGCGAGAAGTCTTGAATTCTTCACTCAGCTGTGCAATCTTGGGCAGCGTCTCCGCCATCGCTCCAATGGCACCACAAAGCTCAAGACGTTGGCAGAAGGTCAATTTTCCACGGTTATGGGAAGCGAAATTCCCAGTGTTCCAAATCGCGATCAGCGCAGCTCGCAGCCTGTTCACATTGGCTTTAGAGTTCGGGGAATCGTCAAGAGTGAAGGATGGATGTGCAAAGTCGCCATTCGCACTGGTATTCGACTGAAGCTCTTCGAGGAATGGCATCATCCAGTTGTTGACCAGCTCGCCGAGGAATTTTGTTGGCTTTCCTTTTCCACTCGAGGACGTTGATGCGCCAGATACAAGGACGTCTCGAACTCCAAGAGCATCCATATAAATGGGCAGCAAATGGTTGACAGTCGTCCGAATATCATTGCCAAGGCCTGCAGCAATATCGGCATGCAGTTCCTTGACGTATTTTCCAGCTTGAAGTTTCCCTTCGCTGCCTTCTTGGAGCCACCCGACCAGACCTTCGGAGACTTCATTTCGAGCGAACAAATCGTCGATTATCGCGTCCAGTGGAGACTTGGACGAGGTAGCGGTGGTTGAGAGAGCGCTTACTTCGTCTCGGAGTTTGTTGAACACCGCCTTGGACTCGTCGCGAAGAGCATCCTCTAACGCACGCAGCCTGGACGTTTGGAAGACCGACCATTTGTTGAGGGTGTGGTCGAACCGCTCGTGAATTTGGTCCCCCATGGTTGTGGCCCAAAGTGGAGGGAGTCGACCAGCATTGACTAGTGTCACAATTATAACGGAATTGTGTCACCGAAAATTATCAGAAATGTGTAGTAAATTTGTACTTAAGGAAACATTGATCGATATTTTGTTCGAGGTAATAGCTTCGAGATTTTTGAGGCATTGCATTTAACGTGCCTGCTTCGCAGCCGCGTCATCTGCTCAGTGTCTGGTCAAATTATCCTTCGCGATCACTCCCCCAAACTAATTAGTTTGACTACGTATGACGCTTCTATGAACCATGTAAAATGGTGAAATATTTTATGAGCTGGTAAGTATTAGGTAAAACAACGAAATTCGCCAACTCCAGGACCGCGTTGGCGAAGTCTTTGCTGACGGTCTCAATACCAGTTTTAAATTCGTAGTTCAAAGAACTATCGTTAGCGTGACTCGATGAAATATACCGAATTTTTACCGGTATTTGGGGCGATTTCACTCCAAATGACTTAGATTTGAATGCTGCTCCACTGGGGGGTCGCGCGTCGAAACTAATCGGTATTTTTCTCTTTGGAATTAGGTGACCTTTTAATCATGATCACATCTGTATTTACAGGATGATAAATATGAGTAGGAGACCAGCATTCGCCTTTAGATACTCTCCATATCATCATTAAAAGTATCAAACTGAGTTGAGGTCACCGGATGCTGCTTAACGGAAAGCACACCAAGGAAAGCTCAAATAGCTCGCTGGGCACCCAGCACTCGCAGGAATGAGAAGCGATAACAAGTAGAAAGATCTGCACAAGAAATCTCTCACCAGAACGTCACCTAGTCGAAGAGCATTGTAGATAAATGCGCCCCACCTGAACCTGCGTTTCACTATCCCTCACACTTGGTACCAAACATACGGTGGGATGTCTACAGCGCTCGGAAGCGACTGTTCGTCAACTTAAAAAAAGCCGCCGGCATTGATACTGTTGTATGGCATGAGGAAGATACCGCAAGGAATTCCTGTAAAAAAGGAGAACCCTGGAAGGATACCCACACGCAGTCTTGTGTATGGTGCTCAAGGTCATCACTCTGGCTTTTACAAGATTGGAGGTAGGTGAAGATCAAAGTGGTGCAACGATGTTCATCTACCGAGACTAAATTGTATGGTTAATGCAGATTGCTAGTGCGGATTGAAGGGCAGCAGAAGGAGCGGGAATGACAAATGTAAGTCTGCAACCACTAAATCCCTTGTATCCTTGAAGCTGAATATCTCCTCCTAACCTGAAGCTTGTCAGAATTCGCAGCCACCAAGGCTTGGCGAAGCCCATAAGCGCCAATTGGGTACCGTCATTAGCAGTGACAGTGACGAAGATGACACCGACATCCTATAGCACTTGGACGCTGCCTACAGGCGTGAAAGAGCAGGTCAAGTCCTCCGGAACTGTCGGGCAAAACAAGAAACAACGTACGATGAACAAAGACGACTATGTTGCAGCAGCCTTTATTGGGCTAGCAACTACAAAAGATAAGGACCAATGTATGCGTATGCTACAAGATGCTTTGGGTGCTGAAGGTTTGGACGAGTGCTCATGCTTGGTGTGCGACCGTCTTGTGCTTCGCCGGGATTCGGTACGGAGAGAAGCGTCAGATTGGATGTACGTGGACATGATACGAAGGTGTTTGGGCGAAGCTGATAACGACCTCCCGAACGGGCTCGTGGAACAGTATGCAGCACCACCGCAGGTGGAGGGCCTTCACAACGTGCTGGCCTCACCGAGAGGGGTTCATTGCTATTTTGATGGCAATGAGTGTCCGACTGCATGGGTGTCTGTATCCAAGAAGTGTGATGAATCCATTCGGAGCCAAAAACTACCCAAGCTTGCGATCTCAAATGAATTTTTCGTCGGGACATTGCCTGCTCACTTACGACAACTGACAATTCCGGAACGATTCATGACGCGGGTGATGCGAGGCGGGTATCATCGTTGCATTCGCTCACATTGTGTTGCTTTTGACTGTTCTCCGGGGCCACCAATTACATTTCTACCGTGTTCCTTAAATGCCGTGTCATCGTACCGAGTCGTTATGGTTGGCGATTTTACTGAAGGCCAAGTGCAGAAGGTCCAAAAGATGCATCGCGTACGAAGAGAGCTTGTTCACGATGTTTTCAACTTCTACAAAGCATTTAATGCGCTCTACGCCGGTGTTGTGTCCTGTGACGTGTTCATCACGGAGTATTCGGATAGTGATGTTGACAAGAATCTATTCGAACACGTCGACGACGACGATGGCCACTATGAGGGCCGACATGGACATGTAGCAGCAGAACGTTCGCGGGGAGATGGCGCATGGCACGTTCAAACTACACGTGAAGAGTAGGTGGTATTGGGGCGGCGAATCAATATGACTGATGATACTTCACCACCTATGGCAAGCTTCCACCCGCTGGTTGACCGCGCCGGAGGAATCGCCCAACCTGAACGTGAATTTATGATTCGACAGTCCAATAAACTTTTGAGTGACATTCATGGAGATCTGTTTGCCCGCTTATTTTCCTCATCTCTTTCCTTATGGTCGTAGACACCCTGGAGACCGCCGTCGACTACCTGTATCTGTGAAAGAGTGCGCGAAGCATTACATCTCTCTAAGTCTACAACAATTTGCAGAGGACGAGTTATTCGCCTTGGTCGCGTTTGATAGAATTTCGATGGAACACATGTACATTCAAAATTCGGTCCGTTGTCGTCGTTTCCCTCAGATGTACGATGGGTATGAAAACATTGGCTCAGAGCTGCTTGGGGCAGCTCTACTTGCCAACGAGCGAAGGCGACAGGGTTGCATCCCGCAACACCATCTCACAGACAGCGTCGCTGATAAGTTTTAAAGACGGTCGAGTTAACATCAGGTGCTGTGTGGGAAGTAACGCTGAACGATCTCGATGCAGACAAAGAGCATTTGCCTATCAAACCCGGTTCGGGCAGCCGGCACTCTTTATTACACTGACCTCTAATGTTGAAAACGCATTCGCGATGGTGTGTTACACTGGTACAGCCTCCGTGGAGTCGCTGTTTGACGTTCTAGAGGCAAAATTACCTAGTAAATCAGAGTTGCGTGAGGCCAGTCTAAACAATGACTGTGCATCAGCACGGTTGTTCATGCGTCAGGTTGACCCCTTCATTAAGTGCTGCTTGGGATTCGATCCTCCTACCAACAAAAGCTCGCCCACCATGCGCATGGGATATTTATTGAAGTTTCAGCCTACTTTGGTATGGTGAAAATGCAGGGTAGAGGCACTCTCCACCTGCATATCCTGGTTTGGCTTGAACACTGCCCACCAACTCTGCTGCTGTCGACGCTGCTTTACATGGTGCCCACGCGGACACATTTAAGAAGGCTGTTGAGATTTACGCCGACAGTCTAGTGAGCAACCAACTGCCAATCGGTTGCAAAACTACGAATGCTTTCATTGCGGGGCTTCTATTTCAAACCTTGACGCATTACCCATAGCTGACTTCATGAAGCAAGCTCCGCGGAGAAAAAACAAGCTAACGACAAAAACAAATAGCAGAACCAGTACTACTAAGATGCAATACCTGCCGATCGGAATTTAGTTCCCAGCAAGTTTTACGGAGCGTACTTCTTAAGCATCGGCCCCTACATTGGCCACCATTCAGCCATTGTCGTGTACGGAAAAGGAAGAGCAAGCTAGGACGGAACTCGTGTGTCGTGACACCAAGGTGCAAACCATCCATGTGGTAGAAGAACGTGAGAATATGCAAGAAAGCATACATGGAGAAACTGATCTACGAAACGAATATGGGCTCACCGCAATCGAAACAAAGCAAGTGCTTGAGTCTGCAAACTGTGTACGAATGCAAATGTGCAAAACCAATGAAGACCCTTTTCAAAACGACACCTTAACGCGTTTGATTGAAATGTTGCCTGCCTCAAAGACTGACAGCCGTATGAAGAAGCAGGATATGGACTACATGGTTTCCGCACTTGTACTTTTGCTGAATCAGCACTGGTGGTGCCACACCACCAGTTGCTTTAAATAATCCAGAGCATCAGCAAACGCAACATTCTGTCGATACTCGTTTCCCCGTGAACGCGTAGCGAAACGGTGTTCAGTTCATCTGGCGTCGAACTGAAGCGTGGGGAATCTCACGAGTTTATCAACGGTTTCAATTTTGTGTTCATGGCATGCTTTAAATGTATAGATAGATGGAATTCGTCGTGCATTTTAAACGACACGTTTTTATTGGTCGAAAAAGCTACGTGTTCTTGAAAGGTCACTTTGTTCCGATGGAGGATCTCGATGCGCGTGTGGGGAAGTTCTGGGAAATACTATAGCGGAGAAGACCAAGTACATTTATTTGCGAGCGTTGGCTCGGTTTGTGGAGTGGCTGTACATTAACACGGATGTAAATGGTCGACAGGCCCTGTTTACCAGTGAATTTCGAGAGCTTGAAGTCATAAATGCTAACATAATCACGCTGTGGTTTTCTACAGCTCCATTACGAAGTCCGTTAACTTTGGATGTTTTGACAACGCAAGATTGCATGAGATATTTGATTTCTATGGAGCAACGTGGAGCGACCGGTAAATCCACGTTCGGAAATGTGCGCTCAGCAATTGTATATTTGTACACCACGACAGAAACTTCCCGACCTCGCGACTTTGATTCGCAAATGCGGCGCTTCTTTAAGGGCCTCCACCATACTGTGACCAGAGGCGCACAAAACAGCAACAACAGTCTTTGTGAGGGGAAGGAGCCTTTTAGCTTTTCGATGTACAGAGCAGTGGTAAAAGCAATGTTGCAGTCAGACAGGAAGCAAGAAGTCTTTGGGCATGTATTTCTTCTCACTAGTTGGAATTTGATGTGTCGTGCAAAAACACCAAGTCTATCCGCTGTGGACATCTTTCGTGGCGTGAAGATGCTATGACTGTAACGTTTGCGCACATGAAAAACGATCAGGACGGAAGCCGCCCCCGAGACCCCAGGCGTTTGTATGCAAACCCGATTATGCCATAATTATGCCCAGTGCTTGGTTTTGGGATTTATTTTGCTGTGCTGGGGTTTTCACAGGACGGTAAAGTCTTCCCCGGAGGAAATCAGTACAGTCGATTCCTGAAAGTACTGAAAGGTGTGCTTAATGGAGGTGTCGTTCAAAGTGTTCTAGGCGAGGTTGGTTTGACAGCGGAAGCGTTCGGTACGCATTCGGCACGAAAAGGATCAGCAACTTACGTTAGTAGCTGTTCGACGTCAGGTCCGTCGGCAGCATCTATCTGTCTTCGAGCCGGATGGACTCTTCCAGGAGTGCAAGACAAGTACGTCCGCTTTGAGGCCGCTGGTGACATGGTTGTAGGCCGCTACGTTGCTGGACTTCCTTTTGATTCGCCTAATTTTGCCATACTACCCCGTTTTTCACTACTCAAAGTGATCGAGATGATGAAAAATTGGAGCTGCAGCAACGCATTAAAAGTGCACTCGATTCTGTGTTTCCTGGCGCGCCGCCAAATTTGCGATGGATTTGTCAATTTGGTCTTGCATCGCTACTCTATCACAAAGTGTTTTTACAAACAACTTTGCCACCGACACACTTGCTGTTTGCTACTCCGCTTTTCAATAGTAGAAATGAGGCGGAATTTGAGTGGTTACGCCGGCATATCGACTGTCGAAATTTCAAAGCGGACGACTACATTACTCCTACTGGTATTCCTCCACACGTTGGCCTGATGGTCGAATTATCTAGTTACAAGGCTGAAATTGCGGAAATGAGAGAGAAACTTGCTGCATCCTTTGAGGAATCGCTTAAACGCCACATTACCGGGCCCGTCATGACGATGGAAGCGCTGGAGACTGCATTTGCGTCAGTCTTGGCACGTTCGAATTTGTTGCATCAAGAGCAGCGAGCAGCAGCCCCAGCAAGCGAGCTTCCTGTACCACCAGTGAGCACTACACATGGAAACCTTTATACGTGGGACGGCAGCTTTCATCGCGTCCCGAAAGAGTTTTTGCTGCCTTCAGGAACGCTTAGAGTTATTTGGCAACTTTGGTGTGCTGGGCAGCCGCCATTGAGACTGCTTTCAAAGCAAAACATGTCCTCCAGGCTGAAAAAGGTTCGGCTTGCAGAACTACGACGTGTGATGCTGTTGGTTGAGGGACTACTGATGCACGATGAGATTCACTGGGCGAACAGTTCTACTGATGCAGCAGGTCTTCTTTTCGAGCAGATAAAGGTTCACCTGTCTTTCGTGTCCACATCAAACAAGGGAAGAGGGCGTAGGTTGGACCAGTTGTCGTGGCGCACGCTTGCTCGCGAAATTAAAGCATAAATTGTGTTAGTTTTCGTGTTGATTTTGCTTTATACGTTGAAAATGCGTGCAAGCTTGCATTTTAATGTTGTAGTGCAAGCTTCACTACGATTTCCAGCGCATTTTTGAATGTCATCGTTTCATCTGGGTTTTGTATTGCTACCATTTTTGGATGTCGGGAATTTGTCGGCCATGGTGAACCACGAAATTCATACAAAACAATATGTTTGCACGACGTTTTCCGTAGAAGTAATCATGACATACAAGTACTGGTGGGTGGTGGTGATGCTACCGACCGGATATATTACTGCTGCAAATACGTCACCAAGCAACAGAGGTGAGTGGATTCCTGCGTTGCCGTAGCTCTCGCTGCATTCAAAATACGAAGGGAAAAGGAACTTTTAGCAGAATCGGCCCAAATTTTCAATCCTAGGGAACGATTGAACTGCGCACGAAGACGCGTGGCTTCAATAGTGTATGCGACTACTAATCGTCAAGAAGTTGCAGATCTTATGGCAGCGCTTTATCTCTGCCGAGGCTCATGCTGTTATTTTAGTGTTGGGTGCGTCTCGTTACCATTGGGAGAAGTCGTACGACAGCTATGCTCAACGGAGGAATATTCGTGTTATCTTGTTACCGAAACTGGATGCGATCACGATCAATTTCATGCTGTATCTTTCCTAGATGACTACATTTATCGCCCCGAAGTCCTACTGGATTCTAATTTGTATGAGTTTTCGATGAGGTACTATCGAAAGCGAGATGTTAATACTAAGTCCAAGTTTCGGTTCATGCAGAGGCACCCATTACAGAATAGTCATAGTCTTGGCCAGCGCAGGACGGATGCAGTTCCCGTCATTTACGGCTACCGATTGCCGTACGTCGTTCAAGGAACGTCACAGGAACTGCAATACAAACGAGCTCTTCTATCACTCGTGCTTTTAAGCCCTTCCGTGCGCTGGATGATTTGATAGGATCTCGGTCATGCGATGACGATGATGCATGGCTCCAGGCTTACAAGAGCTGGGAAGGAACGCGCAGTGTGTTCGTCAGAACGATTATGAACAATATGGTTGACTACTATAGTGATTCCAGCCATGCGAAAATGGCGGCTGAAAGCTGTCACCCGTCTAAAGATGTGGAAACCCACGGAGATAGTTCGGACGAAGATACATCAGATGACGATAACGACGGTTTTTGTTTTTGCGAGGACATTAGCAATGATAAAATAGAGTGTAGCGAACGGATAGATCCCGACATTGTTGATTGGAATTCCGTTTCTGACGGCTTGCACGCACCAGAAAGCTGTTCCCTTAATCCATCGATCTACCCAACCTCAGCCCTCCCAAAGCCACGAGTAGCGCCTATGTTGCGGGCATTTGACGATGCTCATCTGTTGGAAAGTATTGCAGCGGGGGCAGCAGCAAAGACAGCTACTCATCAAATGGGTGCTTCGTACCCATCTGTGAGCGATATGAGGAAGTGGGTTGTTGATCCCTCCACAGATAATGGCGCCACTATTTCCATTCCACAGTTTACCCAAGCAGATCGCGGCACAAAAGTGATTGAATTACTCGAAGACGCACTGCATGAATCAACAATGATTTGGGACTCAACATACGTATCCCCAGCTCCGGTAGTAGCAAGGGTCAGGCAGTTTGCCACAATTGCCGATATTTCAAAACATTTTACTCTTAATGAGAAACAGCATTATGCTTTTAAGGTAATTGGAACGGCGTTGCTTACCCGATGGCAACATACAGAGACATTCGCGTATTTGGATGGAGACATCAGCGCGGCACTATGAGCTGACCAACTCCGGTTTTTCCTTGGTGGAGAAGGTGGGACTGGCAAAAGCCGAGTCATTGGTGCTGTCGAAATGCTGTACACAAGCTGGGGTCGACCAGATGGTCTTACTAAGACCGCTTTAACAGGCAAGGCTGCAACTTTAATTGGGGGAGCGACGTTGGCGAGTTTTTGCTTCAGCTTCGCCGACAAAACTGCGCCGAAATGGTTGTGAATATTTCCATAATTGCTATTGACGAAATCTCGATGATGAAAAGACTCAGCTCGCTCAACTAGACAAGTTGTTACGCATGGCAAAGCGTGTACCCGATGTTTTATTTGGAGGAGTTCACGTCGTCCTCGTAGGTGACTTCCTAAAATTGCCTCCTGTTGGGGCGGACCCGCTGTATCGCTCGTCAGCATCTAAGCGAAATCAACACGTGAATGACTACGCAGGATACTAATTGTGGCGTTCCTTTCAGACAGTGATCGTACTTGAAGATTCTGTGCGATTCCGGGCGGATCCTGAGTGGGGACTAGGTTGTCGCCAGGCACGACTCGGAGTTTGGACGCCAGAATTTGTGAAAATAATAAATTTACGCGTGATGAAAACTGATG
Source organism: Phytophthora quininea (assembly GCA_011947345.1). Taxonomy (NCBI): domain Eukaryota; phylum Oomycota; class Peronosporomycetes; order Peronosporales; family Peronosporaceae; genus Phytophthora; species Phytophthora quininea. Next base: position 55,475 of record JAAVTG010000644.1, read on the forward strand.
CCCTGCTGCAATCTTCCGGTGTCAGCGGCACTTCGCCGCCAACCTTCGTGACACCTGACAATACGACCAGACTTGCAAGCAATAACTTATTCATTGCGACTGCTGCTAAGGCTGTGCCTCACAACAAGTTTCCAGTCCGAGTGGTTGCTGATTTTAAAGGCAAATTAGCTGCGTTGAGTCGAAAAGAGCGACAAATGGTTATGTCACTTCCTGACTCAAAATTTGTACGCATGGCGCCCTATCTGGACTTGGTGCTTGGCATGACTATCCAGGTTTCGCAAAACATCAGACCTGCAAAATTCGTTGCGAATGGGACCCTTGGCATGCTAGAAGAAATTGTGTATGAACCAGGGACTACGTTTCGAATCGTACACGATAGCGTTGCAGGTTACTGTGTCATGATTCCTAGCTCACCTCTATCTGCAGTGATTATGCGCTTGCCGCGCGGAGATAATGCAGCTGCAATGCGTGGCTGCGATGACACAGATTTGTTTCCATTGCTATTTGAGAGCCAGGCGTATAGCGAATGCTTGATACCACTACATGGTAGTTTTCGTGGGAAACCTCGCGCTCTAGTCGTGCGCATTAAGCAGTTCCCGTTCGTGTGTGCAGTTGCTTCTACTGTATATAAGGTGCAAGGAGAGACACTGCAGAATATGGTTTCTGAATGGAAGTCCAAGACTGGCATTGCAAATAAACGAGAGCAACCGTATTTATTGGTCTCAAGGGTAACTTCTCGGTTGCATTTACGACACTCAGTCCTATGACACCGGGTATTATTCGCTGGGCTCACCCGCCAGAGATGCATAGGAGGAGGAGAAACGACTAGTAGAGGTGAGCGAGCGGACTCTCATGATGTTCAAAACCTAGCGTATGGCTTGATCGATAAAGTGTATGGGCCGGTAGCATCTCAATGCCATTAAATCAAATGCGTTTCAATTCGATTAGTGGCATCACTCGTGGTCATGAGTATTTTTCATAAGCTGACCGCCTGGCAAATGGTTGCCAATTGGCTCAAGTTAGATAGCGAAAGCGTTCGTTAAGATCATCAATTGTGTCGTACATTTACTTTACCACAGGTGCTTCTATCAGGGCGAGCCCCGCCCATGTCGACAACCAAAAGTTAAAGCCCTTAAGCACGCCACCGTTTGTACTCAGCTACTTGCACGCTCCACCTCAGATGTAAAATTGTCACTATAAATGCTGTCGAAGACGTAGTGGCGTGTGTTGAGGATTTGCCGCTGATCTGCTCTGTCGCAGACAGTACAAGGCAACTCGCAAGACAAGAGTGTTGATATCGAAGCTTCCAGAGTTCTAGAACAGTGCTTCTGTAGGTGCTAGGTTAGGAAGGCATGCTCTGCACGCTTTCATCACAATGGTCACTTTTCATTCTGCACTGCAACGATCAAGAGCCCTTCCATTTGTTAGTGCGTGTATTATGGTAGCAGCAGTCGTCCCAAGAAAGTCGAAAGTGAATTATTAGCGTGTTTTATCTTTTCCTCAAGAGAAAGACATTTGCAGCTAGCATGAACGCGGTAAATGAAGCTATACATGCTTCCACTCCTTTTCAACGATCCAAAGCACGTTGAGCCCAGAAGTTGTGCCGACGCTGGCCTTGCTGTGACTGACATTACCGCTGTGTTGGTACAGCGGTCGTTGGGTTCGTTTTACTACGGCAGGATGCGTGGTGAGCGGTTGAAGTAAAAGCCGTGGTAGTCGTTGAAGTGCTTTTGCAGAGCCTTTGGGGTGCTGGCAATGTAGGGACACTGCCAAACGTAGCAAAACAAGTCGTCAGTGTCGCGGGTGTTGTCATGCACCTTGACAATCTCCGGTATTTGGTAATACGGCCGTGCGTAGCGGGGGTGTCCAGATACGCATGCAGGTACACATTGGTGGCTGCAATTCCAGCTCCACCAAAGAAGTAGTCCCCTCTTGTCATGATTACTACGACGAAGTCCTATTGAAGTTCGGCCTCCTCAAGTCCGCCAAGAGAGCAGGGTGCATTGCCATTCCAACAGCAGGATTTCTGCTACACTGTCATATCCATAGTTTAGGATTTGAGTTGACTCTCAGCTGGCAACTTGATTCTTTGCAAGTTCAATCGGCCATTCCAGGGCCGTCGAGCAGCTAGCTAGCAGCGTTAATTCGAATTCATTCTCAATTTTCCTTTCAACACACAAGTTGATTTTCACCGCGTATACTACGTGACACCTCTCAGCAGCAGCAAGTCACCCTTGTTGAGCCCGATTGTCTGGTAGTCCGAGCGTAGTGGTGCCAGGCGGTTCCAGCCATACCCGACGAAGTATGTGTCATCTTGGGTCGCCAAGAACATCGATCCAGGAATGCTGCAGATGTTCCTGGCATCTTCTGCTTGCGATGAAAACTCGCGTCGAATAAGCTGGTCTTTGGCGCCCTCCGGAGTCTTCAGAAATCTCCACCCAGTGATTGAGGCTTCCAGAAAAATGTCTTGTAAAATCTCGTAAGAGAGACCGTTAGCTCTCTCGCCGGAGCATCAGGAACGAATCCCAGAAAGCGGTTTTCGTCTTGCATGGCACTATCCCAGGTCTCGTGGATCCACAGCTCTTCGTCATTGTCAGTGATAGATCACAGGGCGTCAACTCGATTTTCAGGGACGGCATGGTGGAGGACGACGTAGCCTCTCGTTTTGAGCTTGTGACGCGCAATCATTTGCTTTAGATCGATAGCAGCGACAGGTTAGACTTGCGCAAAACCTTCAACACCAGCAATTGTAGTTGTAGAGTCAGATGAGCACCAGGAAGCGAACGCAAAAGTGAGCAGTGTGTTTGCAGCTGCCGTACTTCGACAAATTAAAGAGTCCGGTCGCTTAAAAATCTCATGCCAACGTTAACGTACGCCTAAACTCCATCGTGTCCGGTATGAACTCGTTGCCAAAACGATCTTAGCGCAGAAAACGACCGTGTAGTGCAGGTCAGACGCAGGATACGAGCTCCGCGCAAAGATTGTGGTCAAAACAAAACTGCAATCAATATAGGATAGGCAAGTGCTGTTTACATTTGTGGACTGTAGCGTGACAAGAACGCCGCTGCCATGATGATCGAGTTATCGTGTACATGTACTAGGCATCCGATGCGCGTTATGCCTGATGCACGCAATGCCAGAGCTTGCATTTAGCGTGGACATGTTGCGAGGAATTAGTCTGGTAAAATCCGTATCTTGGACAGGCGTGTTTTTCAAATTTGTAGCTCGTACCGTACTTGTTTACGCTTGCGCACGCAGCTGCTACAAGATGGGGCCAAAACATATCTTTTGGGGGCGTCTTACCAGTGAGCCAAGCAGTGCTTGCCCTTGCAGCCCCTACTTCCTCTCAGTGTGTGGTTGCACGAAATTAGTAGCGCACTGAGGTATGGTGACAGGCAATACACACGATTGCATCGAGATTGCACGCGTGCTGCATGAAACGAAATTGAAGTTAACTCGCCTTTTCGGCGTGTTTTATTTTAATAGTTGACATACACGTCCGTTTTGTATGTTGCATACAGAATACAAATGCTGCGTTCAAAAGCGTATCTTTCGAAAGTATCTTTATCTGCTAATAGCCTGTCTTGGATACTCCCAGGACGAGATTGCTGCCTCTGTAGCATCGTTGTTTATACATTGTGGAAGTAGTAGACTATGTCGTGTCGGCACAATAAAGCACGAATTGGATGAAGCCAGTGTAGTTGTGTGAAAGCCTGATGGCACCACGACGGTACATATATCTTCAGCGCATTTATTGCTGCTGCAGTTAGACTTTGTGGATATTTTACTCGCATACGTACCAGTATCTAAAAAAGGAACGATATTGTTGGCGAGGAGTCGCCCAGCATACCCAACGTTTAACATGATTGGCAGTGCCGCACGGAATGATACTGCAAGAGTTGGCATTGATCATGTGGAAGTGATGGCAAAATCGTGATTTCATTCCGGCCATTCTGTGTTTTGCGGGATGCCCGGCAAGAGTAAAAGGTGGTCGGTACTCGTACGAGTAAGCGTGCTGTCAAACCGAAATTGGACACGACAATTATGACAACTTCGCCACGCACAAATTCGCCAACCGGCGTGAACCAATATCGTGCCCAAACCGGACCTGCGCCCACGCAACGCCTCTCCCCGTACCAACGCCTCCTGGAACTGACGGCATCGCGACCACCTGACGATAGCATCAACCGGCGTGTTATGGATAACGTGGAAGGTTGATTGTATTTGTTGTTTACGCTGAAAGTTATTAACGATGCACATTGTTGCTGTTGTAGAGCTGTAAGAGCTGCTGAAGAGCCACCAACGCCGTCTCCAAAGGTTGCGCTCAAAATGAAGCTGCTGTGGCTGTCCGACCATACGTACCAGCGTTGGAGCTTCCCACGGCTGCACTTTGTCGATGAAAATTCCTGGAACCCTTGACGAGTTACTTGCAGTGAGTACGTTTTTCTCTTGCTCATTGTTAGCTAATCTACTTTAACACACGCTACAACTATGATGCCAGGTCTTTCAAGACACGTACGAAGAGAACTCTGACAACATTGACGCCGTTCTACTGACAGCTACGATCTGGGGTGTTAATTCCAACAACATGGAGCTTCCCCAACCCGGGACGATCGTCCGCATCAAGAATTATTCGACTCTGAAGCTGTTCAAAGACGATCAATGTCAGGTAACAGTCACACTGCGTGATCTCCCATGGCTGTAGGAGGACAGCTAGGTCAGGTTTAGTAAAACAGACTCTTATGAAGTCGTCATAAACTAAACTAGCCAAAAATGGAACAATGCCAGACCATTCAGGAAGCTTGGCATTTTAGAATTTGCCCTCGAATGAGTAAGTGGTCGTCATGGTGAGTTTTAGAGCTTTACAGCTGAACGCGCTTCATCTAATAAATCCCTTGTGTAGATGCCAAAGATGTCAGGAGCGAAAAATTACGGCATCAATGAGCAGCTCCGATTGCTAGCTGTCGTTGCCGATCGTCTGCCGCGCCAGAGAGCGGAATGGGAGCAGATTGCGAAGGAATACAATGCCAGTCATGAGGCAAAGGGGAAGCAAAGGAGCGTATCCAGCCTGAAGCGCAAATTTCTCAGTTTATCCCAGAGCGCCAAGGATTGCAGCGCCGCTAGCTCTCTTGAGGCGTTTGCATCCGATATCAGGAGCATGCTTAGTGCTACGCAAACGACTTTAGCAGATCGACAGAAGCACATGGAGAAGCATCATCGGCAACAACCTGTTACCCCCAATGAATCTCGTATCCAAGCTAGTGACGTGATTGAGCCTTGAAACGAAGCTCCGGACTTGCAACGCAGGAAATCGGTATCATTGGACGGCTCAGTCAATGCGGAATCCGGCAGACCATCCATGATTGATACACCAGATGCAAGCACCGGCTTCGATCGCGCAAATTTGTCAACACTGTATGCAGCCATTGACACTAGTACTGAGTCGAAGCGTGCTTGTGACATCATCCAGCTTTTCTCTGGTTCCAACGGCGCGAAGAGCAGCAATTTGCGATGTTGCAGACGATCACAAGCCGCGTTGCATCAGAAAGAGAAGAACTGCAACGAGAGCGCAGGCAAGATCGCCTGGAAGCCGATCAGAGACACCAGGAGCTTATGACCTACATGGCAGCACTCATCCGTAAATCACAGAAGTCGTAGGCATCGTGATAACAAAACATTTGCGATTTACTTCTCAGATATTCTCTTGCTAGCTGGGTAAATCTTACGGAAGGGTTACCTTCACTGACTCGTTCACATCATTCAAGCTCGAGTCATTCGCGACCGATCTGAAGAGACAGACGTGCTTGCTTAAAGAGGAGGGGGTAATTCTTGCAAAAGACGCTTAAAGTGACGCGGGTAAATCTTGCAAAAGGTGCTTGAAGTGACGGGAATGAATTATAGTTGAGGCAAGGGCTACAAGGTCGTGTTTCGTAACAAGACCCCTCTAACCACTCCATTTGTAATTTTCGACTGAAGCATAAAGACCCACTCGTGCAAGGCTAAGGTACAGCACCCTGAGTGGACCGCAATATAATATGCTCGTACTAACTCATTCGCAAGATGTCCGGGCGCGGCAAAGGTGTTCAAGGCAGAGGCAGGGGTGGTGCAAAGCGTCATTGCATGTTTCTTAGCGACAGCATTCAAGGCATATCAAAAGCCTCTATTCGCAAACTTGCACGTCGAGGGGGCGTCAAGCGCATGTCAGAGTTGGTGTAGCACCACACCCGTGCGGTTCTCAAGGTGTTCGTTCGCAACGTGGTTCAAGACGCAGTTGTGTACACTCAGCACGCTAACCGGAAAACTGTCACCACGATGGCTGTCATCTATGCTCTAAAGCGCCAGGGGCGCACACTGTACGGATTTTCCAGCTAGCTACTTGTAGCCCTTGTCAAAGTCAAAATGAATATCAAACTATTTTTACTTGTGAGTGTTCTTCGAACTACGATTCCTCTCGGACCCACCGGCCCGAGGTTGCAACGCAAAGAAATATGATGCAGTAGGGCATGTATTTATATAGCTTTCTAAATTGCCTTTACTTGACTCGCCAAAATGTTTAGTTTCATGGATAGTGAGGGGTCGACATATTACATCACTACCACACAGCTACGTCCAAGGCAGCGCTCGCTCGCCACTCAAACCTTACGAGGCACGAGGGGAAATTCTTCGGATAGATCACTATTTTTGCCTATCAGCTTTTTGGTTTAAGTTTAATGGGGAGACGCGTACGGTGTATGCATGCGATGGAGTCGCAATGTTAAGTGAGATACCGCAGCATGGGTGTGAGGTAGCTTAACAGTTTTTGCTTGGTATAGACACTCCCATTATTGCCGGTTGTGGTTTGCTGTCTCTGGCTAAGGTACAAGAATGTCTCAGCAACAGCTATGTCTGCGTAAAAGTGAGCTACTATTGGTGCCTATCATCTCCGTGTCTCTGAATCTGGTTCCATAACTAAAAATCCACAATTCCAAGAAAATAAAGTCAAGTAAAGCAATCGTTATTATCCAACTTGGTTGGACGTCTATTGTGTTTACCTTCCTAGGAAAGACTACATCGCCTTGAGCGACCGCGGGAACGGGAGATCAGCGAGAGACTTAAGATCCTTCGGGTGAGCTTCAAGACCGTCAGGCGAGACTTGGTGGCCCAAGTAGTCGACCTTGTGGTAGCCCCAGAAACTCTTGGCCACGCTGATCGATAAGTTCCACCGGTCACAAGTCTGCAAAAGCTCCTCGACTTTCGTGCACAGCGTGTTCCATGACTCGGCGGTCACCAGGATGTCATCAATGTACGACCGATGTCCAAGCACCGACGGTTCTCTGCTGGCTCGGGTTCTCCGACCTTGAACAGTTGCAGCGGCTTCGACAAATCCAAGCCGGCCCTGATCCGAAGGTATCCGTACAAGGCGTTGTCGAGGAGGCGTTGGTAGATCTGCGGCGCGTTCTTCAGCCGGAATGGCATACGCAGCCACTCGAACAACCCGAAGGGAGTGATGAACACGGAGATCAGGCGAGCGCGATCAGTCATCGTGACTACCCAGATTCCACTGGCCATGTCCAAGGAGCAAACCAGGGTACCTTGTCCAAGTCTTCCAAGAAATCGTTGATCAGCGGCATCGGGTACACCATCAAGCGTGTCAAGGCGTTGACCAGCCGATAGTCGATGAATAGTCGGATGTCTATGCCGTTTTTCTTGATGATGACCACGATCAGCGACGCCCAAGGTGACGTGGACGGCTGGAAGATCTTCGCAGCCAAGAGTCCCTTGATCAGTGCTGAGAGCTTCTCCCGATATTGTGGAGCCGCCTTGCAAACACGCTGGGCTACTGGTTTGGCGTCACCCACATCAATGTCGCACACAGCGCCACAGGCAGCGAGGGGTAATGCATTACCCCTACCGTTTAAGAGGTGTCGGTATTTCCAGATGATCTGCTTGAGCTGGTCAATTTCCTCGGGGGTGTTTACAGCTGGGTCGTCGATGCTAATCTCCTCCATTATCGATGACAGTTCTGGTAGCACTGCCATTTGATCTTCGACGTCTTCAGCGAACAATTCTCCTCCTTCGTGGAGGCACACTTCCGTCTCGGGATCTGACGATGACTGCTCCTCGGGCGCACCTGGGTTGTTCACCGCGGGTGCTTCGGAATCAGCCTCCTCTTCGGCAAGCTCCTCAGCTATCGTCTGCAGTAGTTCGCTAGCAGGCGTGGCGGCAATCAAGTTGACCTTCAGTTGTGGCACCTCCCGTCTCAAGATGGCCCTCGGTTCCACGTACGATGGTCGATTCACGACAGGTTTCAAGTCCTCCACCGGTGGCTCGGGCGTATCGTCCCAGTCGTCGGCAGCAGCTTCGTAGGCTAAGTTTTGCCACTCAGCGTACCGCCGCGACCCGACGGAAACGAAACCCGGCAGCCGAGATACGCCATCTTCTGATACCCACATGCCCACACGAATATCGCGCTGCAACACTAACTTGTGGTCGCTAATATTCGTCAACTACAGGTATCGAGCTCTACCGGGGCTCTTGATTATCGTCGGAACCCAGTGTTGACCTCGAGTCACCAAGAATTTCTGGCGGTCAGACGCACGTGAGTGCACAGGTATTTCGATCGCTTTAGCGGCTGGTACTTCCTCGTGCCGATCCAACATGACTAACCGCATGTTTTCATTGTACAGATGACGCCGAACCGAGAGCTGAATCTGAACCTTGTCTGGCAGCGTCATCGTTCCGTTGGCCAAGTCAAGACGGATTCCGGCGGGGACCATGAAGTCCATGCCGAGGATTGCGTTGTGGCCTGGCTGCGATCCGACCCACAAGTCAAAGAAGTACACCAAATTTCCAGCCAACGTGACTTAAGTCCTGGTGCGTCCCTCTGTTGCGTATATGTTGTCCCCAACGCCGATACATTCTTGCGTCTGACTCTCGTCAATGTGGCAGCCGATCTTACGAGCATAGTCGGCGTCCAAGATGGACACCTCGGCACCACTATCCAAAAGTAAGCTTGCTTTCTGGTTGTTGATCTTTCCTGTGACCTTGGCTTGCTTAAACCACCTACCCGGTGTGTGGTATAGCGATTGTTCGCAACGCTGCGGTTCGAAGGTTTGAGCAGTGGAACTCTCGCAGTATTGGGTGCGCTAAGGGTATACTGAGGCGGAGCCAAAGCCATGCTGACAAACCCCTGGATATAGTGGCACTAAGCTAGGCTCACGAACCTGGGTTTTAAGACGACACCTAGTTCAGGACGAAGCCGGACTATGTTAGGTCGGGTAGTCTATATTAGGCGCCTGCGAAGTTTCACAACTCCCGCGGATGGCGACGGTTCGAGTCTTCGCAGAGGGTCGCCGAGATCTAAAACGAACCTTTGTTCACTGTATATTTGTATATTACATACTGAAAGACATAGGAAACGATAAAGCCGAAAGGCCACACTAAACAGAACAGTATTTTCCACCGACTACTCAAGCCGCACAAGCTCCTGGACTTCCAGAGGTAAGACTTGTGTGTGTGTGTCTGGATTATGCCAGTTCGGTGAACGCGGTGAGCAGTGTGTGCGAGCGTTCGTTGGCAAGGGCAAGAAGTGTGTGTTGCCCGAAAGGGATTGAATCGCGGCGCGTGCTAAGCCTCTATATTATCAAGGGAGCCTATTCGCCTCCGCCCAACCCCTATTAGTCGTGGGTCTGCTGCTCTGGAAGCGCTTCCCCAAGCGTGGCTTCCTCTCTTTAGAGGAACCCCGGAGTTCGAGTGAGTGTATTGTGTGTTAAGTGTCCTAGCCAAAGCTCGGGGCTAGTGGCGCTGTTTGGTTGGCCGAAACATCGCAGGAGACTGCGTTTGACTGGCTCTGGGTGAGTCGAGTTGGGCGTCCTTCAGGCGAAATCTCAACTCTTGTCGAACCTTCGCAACCAGGCGAGACGTGTTGTTGTGGGCAGGCGCTACTATATTAAGGCTACGTTGCCAAGTGGAGTAATTCCTACACCACAGGTGCGTGGTACTTCCTGTAACCACGCGTTTCACCAGGCAGTAACTCCAAGGCCATGATCACGTCCAATCTGGCAAACTCGTCGACACGTCGAAGACTTGACACAGCAGGGGTACGTTTCCCATGAATTTCACATGTACTGTCGGGCAGGTTCATCAACTCACTAACCTTCGCTCCCGACTGCCTTTCGACATATGCGAAGATGCTGAGCCTAGAATGCTCGGCTCGAACCGGTTTCCAACCCGGCGAGCGTCCTAGCTTAACATCATCTCAGCATTGGCAGTAAGAGTCCTGCGTGCTTGGTGGGGTTGGACCACTGACGGATGAGATTGTAAAATCCCTCCATCAGGCACTCCCCAGCTTCACAAATCTCGCCACATCGGCGACACACGAAGAGACAACGATCTGATGGATGACCCATTTATCCGCACCTTTGACAGATCAGACGCTTCCAGCAGCCGAGGTCATTGTGACGCGTCGACCCACAGTGAGAACAGCGAGTGACCGACACCCCCACGTTGGAAGACGCAGGTGTTCGAGGCTGATCTCCTTCAGGCTACTTCGCGACCGGCTCAGTGGCTGCCAGGTAAATCTTACGCAAATCACCTTCACGTTCAGATCCTGATGACTCCGAATCTGACTCGCCTGACTCCTTCGTAGCATACAGAGCACGCACAGCCTTAGCAGCCGCAGGTGGAGCCGGTCCTGCAGGAGCCTTCTGGCGGAACTTGCTGGAACCGAACGCGGCCTTGCCTTGACGGGCCTTTGCTCGCTGGCGAGCACGGAGAGTATCCTCTAACGCATCGGCATCGGCCAAGCGGAGCACGGCTAGTTAGTCTGCTAGATCGCGATCGTCGAGGGTTTCGATGAAGTGGTCCACGTGCTCTCGGCGAGCCACCAACGATTCGTCTTGAATGTGGAGCTTTGGAAGCATTCCGGCAACGTTCAAACGATAGAGGTATTCCAGTGGAGACTCGTCCGCTTTCTTCATGGCGTGATAGTATTGTCTCGCGACAGATACTCCACGCCCACAGTACTGCGTCTGGAACTCTTCGAGAAGCGACTTCCAGTTACTGTGCGTTGAACGTCCAAGTTGACGGTACCAGAATCGAGCGGTTCCTGTCAGCAGATCGCCGAAGACCAAGCACTTTTATTCGTCGGGAGCTTGATCACAGACAAGCGCCGACTTCGCCTTCGTCAGCCAAGCTCGGGCGCGTTCCTCATCGTGTTCCTTCCCACAGAACTCCTTCAGTTCAGATATCGCGGACACACGGATTCGAGGGATGGCCGGCGCTCCAGCTGTGGCCGCAGTTGTTGCCACTGCGGCAGCTCGACGTGGGATATCGTCATCCAAGGCATCGGGATCGAACTCATGGAATGACTCCATCTCAACGTCTGGCTGACCATTTGGCTTTGCTTCTGCATCGACCCAACTCTTGTGGGCCTCCGTTTGGGGCACCAACCTCAGATTTTTCTCCTTCAAGAACTTGTCCATCGCTGCATTGAAGAACGACTCTATCTTTTCAGGAACGAAGGTTGCTGGATTTGTCGCCGCGGGAGCTTTGGTGGCTGGAGCCGGTATGACACGAGGTACTTGATTTTTTCCGGATGAAGACTTTCTATTGGCTAAAATATGGTCGCTCCTGATTTGGGTTCAGAAGTGGAGCCAGAGCGACCAGCTGTTTATGTGACATTAACTTTGGAAGGACTGTTGCGATGGTCAGAATCTGGATCTTGGATTCCTGAACCAAGGAGGGGCCCCAGGTCCAGATGTGTGAATCCTGGGTTAGCTAACCGGGTACTCAGGACACTCAGTCCGGACCAACCCTCGTCCCGAAGCGGGTTTTCTACATATAAGGAAAACGCCTATTGCGAACGTATCGGATAGTGCGTCCCGCCTGCCTTGGTCAAAGACCAAGAACCTACCAACAAGTTCAGCATTTCCTGGAAGTTAAACAGGAATGCCTTCCTAATCCTGGATTCGATCCAGGAGTTCCAGGTCCTGAGTTCAGGATCCTGGATTCAAGTCACAAGTAACCATCAACGCCAAGATCTAAGTTTTGATCCTGGAAGTGGAACAGATTCTATTCCACACCCTTAAGTTATTTGCCCAAGAGTGACTGCCAATGTCTAAAGATCCTGGATCCGAGATGTCAAGACTCCCAGATCCTAGATCGTGGTTGAGACTTCCCTGATCCGGGATTCCTGATCCCGGATTCAGGTGAGTGGAGTTCTATACTCTAATTCTCACGATGCTCCAAGTTCTCCGGCATTCAAGTCATCAAGGACAGCAGACGCTGATCCGGGTCCTGGAAATTGAAGGGTCGCAGGCGATCTTCCCATATCTTTCCCGAAAAAGTCAATTTGCTCAATTAGGGGCGACTGTTCAGACCTGCAACCACGACCACCATACTGAAGTCAAGACAAGACAAGATGACGTGGACCACGTATAAATCAGGCGAATCTGTAAGTATGTAGAGCACGCTTGCTTTAAACTCGACGGGACTCTTCGCTTCGTCGGGGTTCCTGCGACGTTGGACGCCATCCGTGGGGACACAATTATCCAGGAAGGGTTCGACGGCCTCCAGGCCATGCTCGGGTTCGAGGATCTCTCGGACGAAGACGTCGCAGACTTGCAAGAGATCCTTGGAACTAACATCCAAGACCACCTGCTGACCATTCGGCCCCAAGGACCGCTGACGTACAGCCAACTGGAGACCGTGCTGAATTCTACCGCGATACGTCGGGAGTTTGCACCCCTCCTGATGCAGGAGAACTTTGCTGCGCGCACTTTCAACACGATGTCGATCATCAGGCGCTTGCTGTCCAAGCATCGTCAGTTGAAAGCGGCCTTGGACGACGAAGACCATGACGAGTGGGCACTTCACGAACATTTGGACTTGCAGTCCGAGAATGAAGCTATGCGTCGCGAGTGGACGGCCATGGAGACTTACTGGCAGCACCGGATCTCTCGGGTTGCCGCCGAAGGCGAAGCCCGGGAACGTCGGTTGAAGGAGGACTTCTTGGACGCCGAAGCTTCGTTCCAGAAAGAGATCTCTCACTACACGGCGCACGCAGAAGAAACAAGCTAGCAATTAACCGCGGCGGTGGACCACATCAAGAGTCTTCAGCGCGAGCTGAATGAGAAGTCGTTCAATCCGGACGCGTGGATGGCCTTCCTTCAAGAGCACGCCGAAATCCAAGGCAATTGGGTTCGTTTTGGGCGTCTGTTTCAAGACTTTGCCGACCAGACCATGCCGGGTAGCAAGGCCGGCACCTTCATCTCCGTGATCACGCCTGACGACAAGTCTCGTCCGCCAGAGTACACTCGGCCTGCATCCTTGGACACGGTGGACGAGGAGTCGAAGTGCGAGGACGACTTGATGGAGGGTCTCTTCAATACAACTTCCAAGAGCCTGCCAGTCCAAGATCCTTTGGCGGCACTCGACAAGCCTCACAACGGAAAGTCTCGGGCGGCGCGGTCTCTGGATACGCTCTTCGACGAAGCCATCGGTTCTCGTCCAAGCAATCATACCCCAGTCCCACAGCGTGGTCTGGACGTCTCATGTCCGCCGAAGCGACCCTTGGTCGGGGAGTCACACACCAGGTTCAATCCAACGCCCAAGACACCTGGAAAGTCTTGGACTTGGTTCAGCGAACGCGCACCACCTTCAATCGAAGGAACACACAGATCAGTCAATACAAATCCCAATACAGAACGTTGTAAGACGCAGTCTCGAAGCAAACTCAAGCGGCGACTGCTATCCAGCCGCTTGAGCGTAGTTTTAATATGAAATGGGTTGGCCTGCAAGACAGACGCCCAACTAGTAAACGAAATGGTCGGGGCGCCTAGACCCCCTCCCAATTGGACTCAACAAACAGGTGGGGAGCAGCAGGTCACCTTAGCACTAACACGCAAAGAGCACTGACTGGCTCTTGTGCACTATAGAGAAAAAGAACTTTCTGATTGATATCTCTTATAGTTAGTTGATCTGCAGCTCTTCCGCAGATCTTGGGTACAGTCATTAGGATACGAATTAGTCTGGATCTCAGTACACTTGACTTGATGACGGCCACTTATCGTGGGTTCGTCGCTCTTCAAATCATCTGTGGCGTAAACATTCTGGGTACAAACCACTGGGTTCATGGTGAATGCGAATTCCCGCAAAGTGCCAGAATACACGTCCAAGAGAAAATCTCCATCGAAGAAATGGCCGACCAAGAAATATACCCTTGGAATGTTCATCCAAGAGCTTCCTGGGTCTTGGACGGCAGCTGTGCTTCTTGGGTCACTTAGGCAGCTTGGGGATTTACAGGTCCTTCCCTCACATATCGTGAGGTTAGCCAAGGCGAGACGGGTTGCACACAGGAATACCTTTCACTGTGGCAATTTATACCTTGGTTCTTGGCGACCCGTTTAAGGACGAGGAGTGACCAGGACGTACCGTGCACTCACGCTCAAAACAATGTGCCCTTGGGCGTACATTCCAAGAGCGGAGATCCCTTCAACGTACATTCCTAGGACACGCCATTTCTTGGGCGCACTTCCTGGTCTTGAGGGCCCATCCCTGGTAGGACAGCACACCCCCGCCTTCTCCCAAGCGACACGTTTTACCGCACACTTCTTCATCTCTTGAACGTAATATCCAACACTAGCTCCATAGTAAACTCCATATGTAAACTCTCCACAGCGCGATCCATAGAAAAACACAATTCACATCGTCACAGCATTAAACTGTGCGTAGAGCACGGGGGCTGGGAAGTCGGGTTGCCACCGGGGACCCAGACTACCGTTCCAGCCAGTAGGGCGCCCCGCACCTACTGGGCCCGGTCGTTTTTGGCTGAGCGATCGGAGCGGATTCATTGACCTAGACAGCAGCCGCGGAAGCCCTTATCGGGGCGAGTGCGAGACACACCGCCGCACGATGGCAAGTTTACCACAGCAGAAGCAAGTCAGTGGGCCCGTCCGACGACCGCTGCGGGAGAACGGTCTTCCGCGGCCACCCTCGGCGTCGATGGTGTCAATCTCCATCGGTTCCGGGCGCAGACACTCGCGCCTGCTAGGTCAATTATCTGGAGTAGGATGACGACACCGTATGTCTTCGCGCAGGCGAGAGCGAAAGCTTCTTCGAGGGTCTTCGGATCGGCACGCGTGAGGCAATAACGCGTCATGCCCTCACGCATGCCGAAGACGAAAACATGGACTTGCGAGGCCATATCAATGAGGCTCGTGACAACACAAGAGACCAGGTGCCGCGTCTTCTGCACGTAGTCTCGCATGGACAACGTATCTTGCTTGAGCGCGAAGAACTCTGCTCTCATCCGGTATTCATCCTGGGGAGGTTCGAACGCTAGTCGTAGGTCACTCTGGAGACTCTCCAGAGTCGGAAACGTGCTCTTGTCAACGACGAGCTTGCCGAGGGTCCACTCCTTCACCTTCCCAGACAAACGGGACAGTAGGAAGTTGGCCTTGGCCGATGGCGTTCCGATCAACCTCGAAACGATAGCAATGTCAATCTCGCGGAACCAGCGGTTCAGGGGCAGTCGGTCTTGGCCGACGCCGGAATACGTCGACGTCTCCATCTTGACGTCATTGTTTCGCGCGGAATGCGAGGGAGTTGACACTCGCCGCTTTGCTTCGGCGAGCTCGCTTTCCATGAACTCTTGAGCTGCCGGGCACTGTTGGTCGGGCGCGGCTGAACTCAGCAGCGACGTGACGACGAACCCTCCAGAGATAGCGACCAGGCGATGCAGTGCTTTCCACTCGACTCGCGTGAGGTGGGGGAAGCTGTCGTGGTCGAGGGTCACACCAGACCTACCGGTCATCAGAACTCGGCTCATTCGTAGACTTGGACGTTGGAAGGACTACGAGGTGCTACTAGGTGTAACGGGGCTAAAGTCACCGTTACTTGCGTACACTGTCGGTTAAGAGGAAGCTCGCAATAACGAACCAAACTCTCAACTTCATGGTAAATTCAACTCTCTTTTATTGTCAGGTCCAGGGCAAGCAGCCCTGGCCACTCGAGTGCAGATCGACTCTGGATTGGCTGAAATCCTAGCTTTCCAGCCGATCAGAGGAAGACAACGCAGAACGCGCTACTCGTGTGCTTGTACCTACTTTCTGTATCAAATTGTGTAACTCTACCTATAAATGTATCTTTTGCCCGTCACACTAATCCAAACTGTGACCGGTGAAACCCTTGGGCGGCAAGTCGAAGAACACGTGCTCTGGCTGAGACGAAGCCGAGGCAGAGGCATGTGGGCTTGGGCTTAAGCGCCCAGTCCCGTTACTGACTTCCTTTGTTAATTACTGACACCTGCTAATAACCGACAAAGACGTGCGTGCGTGAAGAATCACTGAAATTTTTGTGGAGTCAAACAACTACTTCCATTCGTGCGCAGGGACCAACATTCTGCGCGACGAGATTTGATTGGCTATAAATAAAATACTAGCCTATTCTCAAGTACTCATGACCGAACTCAAGAGCAGATGCGACCAAGTGGGCCGAGTGATCTCGAACTTCTTCGCCGAAAGGTCACAGACTAGGGATCCCGGTGCGACTTGGCTGGGAGCTTGCGTCCTGAGCACATGGGCCTCGCCCAAGACGTCTCCGCCATGCAGGTCCCAGCAAAACTCTGCTCATCTAGGGAGAGCGCTGCATTCGTGCAGACGTTGCTCTTCGAGGCGGGTTTCAGGTTCGAGAATTTGGTTCTTGAGTGGTATGTGCAGTGGATAGGGAGTGAAGTTCGGGCCTACCTTGCCGCGGAACTCATCGATTGGCGCCAGCTAAGCGTGGGAGTAAAGCGTCATGAAGTTCAGACCCTGCCAGGACCTGCGCAAGAAGAGGAAGGCCGCTGAAGCCTAGCGTGCGCGAGGCCATGTGGGCCAAGTGGGAGCGGGAGCATGACGCTGAAGTCTAGGCAGAGCGCGCAAACTGGCTTGAGCAGGCGATGGCGCGGCAACTCCCCGACGATGTGATTGTGCAGGTGGCAACCCTCGATGCTGTCAAGCGCGAGCGCGCGGAGGAGCGTGAGACTGCGTCTAACATGCAGAAATTCCAGGCTGACCAGATCCGAAATCTTCGGGCGACGTAGTCTCAAGTCCAACAGGCACGTGCGTCCCCTCACCCTCATACAGCAACTCAGCAAATGAGTTGAAGAAAGAACGTGTGACTAACCCTCATTCAGCAACTTCAAGTGGCGCAAACACAGGAGCGACTATATCGGCTGTCCAGTCCACACCAACTGCCAGTGCAACAAGTACCTTGAAGGTGCCAGCTATCATGAAGCTTGAACCAACGCTGAAGACGGGATCTAAGGCTGTCGCTCACGAGTCGTCGTCTCCACAGATATCTACGTCGAAGATAACGCCGTCCAAGGAGGAATCAAAGATGCCGGCGCCCAAGAAAAATCCGTCGAAGAAAGCCAAGGGGCGCCCGGACCCTCCGCCTTCAGACTGCAGTTCCAGTAGCAGTAGCTCGAGTGAGGGTGACGACAGTGATAGAGGCGACACAAGATTTGACTACGACTCGGACAGCGACAGATTAGTTGAAGAAGACACGACCCCTTCGACATCAACTTCAAAATGTGGGGGACGACTTCGGTCTGGACACATGCCCTACATCGGCTCCGAGGCGATTGAACGCTTTGATGAGAAGGAAGCTTTGTCTATCCGAGCTGGTTGGTGGGGGCGTTTCTTGGATGATGCCGTCCAAGGCCAGTGGTCGAACCACATGAAGATGAGCCTGCTCTGTTCCCTGCTCTGCGAAACTGGTTGACGCAGTTGCTGAAATCGACGCAGAAGGGCTGAAAGCGCTTTTCGAAGTTATTCCGAAAAATGTGGTGTAAATCTAAGAAGCGGTACCGCGAACAGTACTCCACGGTGCAGATGAACAAGTCGGGAACTGTAAGCGAGCTCAACTACCGCTTGAATGCAGCCGCGACCGGAGCTGGAGTTCGTCACCTATCTAGGGTGACAATCCGAGAGAGACATAGCCGCCGCTTTATTATGAAGTTGAAGGATTCGACGTTCAAGGTGGCCTTCCAGAGCTCAAAGTGCAAGAGCATGAAGAACGTGGAACGTGCCTTGAACAGAGACGAAGACGAGTGTGAAGAGTTGACGACGACGACACTCTGTCGAGGGCTCGTGACTTTCACCGGATAACAGCTACTCCAGAGACATATACAAGACTAGCGACCCAAAACTCGCGTATGTGTCCCAAGGGTCTGATTCTAGGGCGGAGGCTGAAGCCGAATGGCATGCCAGTTTCCAGGAAGAAGATGTTTGAAGAAAAGTCCCTGGTTTCTTCTGAAGAAAACCCCGCCCAAGAACATGCCGTTCAAAGAACTTACACTGAGGAACCTGAGCCCATGCAGCATGCGTACCGCGCTGAAGATATGTACCTCACCCTTTCGCACAGTTCAACAATGCGCGCCCAGCGCTGCAAGCGCAACGTCGCGAGAGCTCCCACCGTAACGAAGTGCATGAATTGGTGCCACACTTCTGATGGGTGTTGGAAGGAGAAAATCTATGACCAATTATCCAGTACACGTGTAAGGATCAGCTTCAGCACGCCACAGCGACCAATCACACTCTAGTACTATGTACTGCTGCCGATAAGCCTTTGCAAGGTTTGTAGTGCGAATCGGTTTAAGTGTACGCAAAGTATACACATAATCATGTCTTTACTGACGCAGTAGTGTCCGTCAAAGATACCAGCTTCTGCGTAACTATCGTGGTATCGTCCTGCCGCTACGTTTACATGAGCGCGCATCTTGTAGTACGTGTACTGTAGCTTGCATACCTTGGGCGTTCGTGGTCGCTTGTGTGCGGTGTGTTTTCAGACGAGTGCATACGTATAATGTTCTTATGCAAATATAGTAGCAAATGCAGACAGACGTTGATGCTTCCAACCGTTCTCCCGGCCAGTAACAGTGTGCAGAGTTGCCCAGGACACACATGGAGCTGTTGAGAGAGGCCAAATAACCGCGTGTCAATAACACCAGTGTTTCGTTTCGTTCGCGATGCGCACGTGCTTCACGTGTCCAATATCTACATCATGTAGACGTGTATGTGGGTCGTGGAAAAGATTGTAACGTCAGCAGTACGACAGCACACAGCATCAACATAGGCAGCGCTGAAGTCGACAGTTATGGGTTCAGCAACCTACCCAATCCAGACATCACAGAGGCGACACAGACTTAGCTAATGGTGCTACTCAATGCGGTACGTGCGACAACCTGCAGGAGATACACGTGACGTGCATGGATCTACGCGCCCGGCGTGAATACCGGTTCCAAGGCGTGTCACTGCTCACACGGGGAGCGAATAACAGCGTTTCAAGTAGGTGGAAAGCGTCTCCTGTAGCTAACGCGCCGATGTAGCCAGTGGCAGCATTCGACAGCCCGAGAGACGCTCTATTCACATAGCATTGGTACTCATGCATGCAGTGCATGCGGTAGCCGGCAGGAGGTACACGTGGTGAACTACATGCTCGGCGCGAATACTCGTGGTGCACGCCACCGCAGTTCCTATGGAGGGCGAATAACAGGGTTGCTAGCAGGTTGAGGGCATCCCATATAGCTGTCTCGCTACTGCAGATAGAAGTAACGTCCGCCAATGCAAAATGCATCTCACCGACGTGTATTCTTTCCCGTGTCAATAAACTGGTAGAGATCTATAAGCGATGAGCTATAGGCACGCCTCGTCAAACGCAGAGTTTGTACATATATGTGTGCTTTGACTTGGCACAACAGCACCCGAGTGGGGGCAAACAGCAGCGGCTCATTGCTAGACAGGCATATGTAGCGTGTAGTATACACTACTTATTAACCAATGTCACGGTCTCCAGTACTGCATATTGTAACCTGTCAAACGTAAATCTACGTGATCAGGGCATGCAGTGCTCCAATCATGTGCAGCGCGTTGAAGCCAGGTTAATCAATCAGCGACATACTGACATTCCAGTTGCTATTATGCAGTTGTACACCTAAACTTTCAAAACTCCTGTGCAAACTGCACGCACAGGAAGTAATATATTACCACCCGCCTTGTCCAGACTGTGTTATTGTATATCACGATTCCAATAGCCATATGCATTATATGTCAAACGTATTTTCATATTTTCAATGCGATAAATATGCAGCCGAAAAAGAACTCAACGCCAATAATAATTTTGCAATACATATTCTGTTTTATATGATCCGTTTATTTAAATGCAGTCAATATGACCAAGAAATACGCTATTCTATGATGCAACAGCCCTCACGGCCTCAAAACAAAAGCCCTGTCCAGCCGCTGTCCTGTCGCCGTGTCCCGCTTGCCGCCCGCCCCGAGAATCGCCGCGCTCCTCGCTCGCTTCGTCCGGCTGCTTGCTCTTGAGAAGTGCGTTCGAAATCCGACCTGATTCCGGCTCCCGCTAAAGTACGAAGTCGCTACCGTAGGTTCCATGACGTTCTAGACAGTTCTCCACACACGCAATATAGAATGTAATGACGACAGGAAGGATGCAGGCAAAAGGGCAGAAAAATGACGTATCGCCGCGGACTGACACACGGACGGACAGCGTACGAGCGTTATACGAAGCACAACTAGCATTGGGGTCGCCCGCTCTCGCGGGTGATAGGACATGGTTCTATGCAACCCGTTCCGCTCAATTGGCATCTCGCTCCATTACTCACCAGTGCCGCCTTCGCTATCGCTCGGCAGCGGGATGGAGTTGTTGGGCATGCTAGAAACGCAGGTAAACTTTCCAAATGGGAAGGCAGACGTGTATTGATGCAGTTAGGACCCACGGCGAGCGGCGAAGACCTCGCGGTAGATGATGTTTGTCGTGTGTGCAGCGTCTTCCTCAATTAAGAAGATATTTTCTGTGATTGTGATTCCGTTCCGCGATCTTGCTCGCCGTGTGAGAACACGGTACCTTGCTGACAAAAGTAACATGAAATGTACCTCCTGTTGACATTGTATCCTCGGAGTAGACCTGCATCAGTGAATGCTTCATCGATCTACTTGGAATCGAAGGTGGGTACAGTACGCGTTTAGATATCTGCTTCAACACGCCACAGAGGTCAGTTCCAACTCAATACGACTTACAGTTGCAGATAAGACAACGAAGCGGTTGTAATGTTGCTCGGGTCAAATGCAGGCACAGTATTATGTATAGCTATGTATTTATTGACGCAGTAGCCTTCGTCAAAGATAGCAGCTCCTACGTAACTGTCGCGGCAACAAATTACTGCCACGTTTACAGGAGCACGCAGCATGCAAATCGTGTACAGTTTCTACTTATGCAAAACTGAGTAGTCTCACATGTGTAGTCTCACATGTGTAGTATTTTCAGTCACACCTACGCGTAATTTTTCTCATACGAAAGTGTTAACAACTGCAGACAGCCTACTATTTCCTAAGAGATCTTCATCATGAATCGTTATCCAAAACACACGTGATGTAGCTGAGTGAGACCTACTTACCCGCTTGGCGATACCGTGTCTGTTTCGTTTTGTACGCGGTGCACACGCGACGCATGTATCCAGCATCTATATTGCATAGATGTGTCTGTGGACTGTGCAAAAGAGTCTAACATTGTCAGCACGACTGCATGCAGCATCAACGTAGGCAGTGGTGAAGTCTTCAGTCGTGGGTTCGACAATTTCAAACAACAACACAAGCCTACCTGCGAAATATGGTACGCAATACGCGGACTACATGCGATACTCTGCAGGAGATACACGCGACGTGTGTAAGATCTATGTGCCTGGCGCAAATACCGTTTCCAAATCGTGTCCCTGCTTATGTGAGTGTCTTACCGGCCGGCTTGAACGTAGTAGTCTTGAGCGCAAAGACTACTTAACCAATACTAAAGCTTTACGCTGAACAAACTCTCGTTTTTATATCTGTTCTTCCAAAGACCTAGGACTCGGGCCTTACAGGGTATCTTTGTTTAACACCCAGCACAGACCCGAGGATAGCACGCGCACCAGTCGACTGCTGACGAACTGCGAGGAAAACCCCGATCGCTGGCACTCGCAGATACAGGTGATGATGGCACTGCGAACGCTCATCAGGATGAACCAGAGCCAAAGAACTATCGGCAGGCACGGGCATGTGCTGAAACGGAGCTGTGGGCAAAGACTGAGCAGGAGGAATTGTATGCCTTGAAGACAAACCAGACGTGGGTCCTTGTCAAATATGAGCCGGGTGCAGTGCGGCTTCACACCAGGTGGGTGTACAAGAAGAAGCGCACTGGCACCGGTAAAATCGAGCGTTACAAAGCTCGAATAGTGGCATGTGGCAATGAGCAAGTGCTTGGGGTAAACTTCTACCTGGTATTTGCAGCTGTGGTGATAATGACGGGAATCAAATCAATATTTGTCCTTGCACACGTTTGGGGGTTCCAGCTCACCATAGTGACGTGCCAAACGCTTACATGAAAGCGGCAATTGAAGATAGAGTCGAGATTTTGTTGCATGTACCTCATGGACTCATAATCACGGACGAGTAACTTCAGGCGATTGGAGCGGAGAGTGTGAAGGAAGTTGCGCTGCTACTGAAGCAGAGCCTTTATGGCCTGAAACAGGCAGGACGTCTGTGGCATAAACATCTCCACGGGGTGCTAATGAAGTTTGGATTCGAAAACGCGTGACTGATGCATGCGTGTACTTCAAAAGTGATCAGTCTGGCATGGCAGTCGTTGGTACATACGTGGATGACCTTCTAATTACTGGAACCAGTGAGGCAAGGTCGATCAGTTATTTGCAGACATGGCGGCTCTAGAGCTAAAAGATCTTGGCTTGGCTAGCAAATTTCTAGGTAAGCGAGTTCAGCATGACATCGAAAGGGGCTACACACTAGACCAAGGAGTTGCAATTGTCGAGATGCTGGCTAACTTTGGCCCTTAGGAGGCAAGGGCGGTGCGGACGCCGATCGGAGGAGAGCTACCAAGTGCGAGTGATTTGGCTAATCTACTGCCGAGTGAACACAACGCTTCGGCCGAAATGATGCCGACAGTGGTCAACTTCTAGTCGTTAGTGGGGAGCCTGTTGTGGATTGGACGCTGTACATGACCGGACATCATGTTCGCTATGCACTGTGTGACCTGCCATGCAAACGCGCCCAGCATGGCAGATTGAAACTTGCCAAACGCATCGCTCGAAATCTTAGTGGGACGAGATCGCTAAGGCTGCGCATGGTAGACGATGGTGATACTAAACTGCCATTGCGTTTGCGCTCGTACACGGATGCTGACTTTGCTGCCGATACGACGGATAGAAAGTCAGTCAGCGCAGCGGTGGTGCAATGAATGGCATGACGGTGTCATGGGAATGCAAAAAGCAGAACTCGGTGGCTCTATCTGCTACCGAAGCTGAGTACGTTCCTGCTACTGTGAGTGCGCAAGAACTTCTGGGACTGAAGGAACTACTTAGCGAGCTTGCTGTGCTGATAACGTTGCCGATGACTATGCTGATGGACAATCAAGCGGCCATAGCGCAGTTGAAGAGCGAAACGAGCTCCGCCAAGGCGAAGCATGTCGACGTAAAGCTGAAATTCATCCAGGACTGTGTTCAAAAGGGTGTACATTCGCCGAAGTACGTTGCAAGTTAAGCGATGCTGGCCGACCTGCTTACAAAGGTGTTACCAGCGCCACGTGTGAAGGAGCTGAGGGAGGCCTTCGGATTGGAAAATTGCGAATAGCATCCTCAGGCCCTGGGGAGGAGTGTTAGAAGGAGGCCAGGTTGAGGCGAAGATTCACAGAGGCCAGGTCCGGATACACTAAGGTATGAATCCTGTTAGCAGAAAAGTGTTAGTGCCGTCCGATGCCCCTTGAAATTATACTTACTTTTCCTTTTACTCTCACAAGCGCAAGTCGACAATCAACAGACCGTCCAAGCAAGTCCTCGGCAGTGTCGTCGCACAACTCCCTGCCGTCGGCATAGCGGTAGATTTTCTCCTCTCGACCACTCACTGGTTCAAGCAACGGATCGTGGGGTCTCGTGCCGCTGTTTCCGGAACCCCAAGATATGAAGAGCGTATGACATCCTCGGCTGCAACGCCTTCCGTCAGGAAAATTACTACAAGCACTGCGAACGCGGGCTCCGGGGTCCTCGAAATTCACCAGGTAGTACTGGGGCCGATTAAATCTTATCCCGTTGGAGCAAATTTGCTCCAGCAGAATAAGATCTCGGCGAGAAGATTGGCAAGAACCGAACTTCGTGCCTGAGCTACAGTGCTGCTCTCCACGGCTAGGTTCACGAGCTACCTCTTCATCACCTCAAGCATTACCCATGATGCGTCTTCCCTTCCTGTAGTGGGTCTCAGATAACAGGTAACACTTGGCGAGGGAAGCTGGCACTTTCACTAAGTTTTTGCCGAGTGTATTGCTGTCGTCTTCGAGGAAAATGTAAAACTGATCAAACTAAACATGCATGCCGACTAACCGCTCTACACTTCCACTACCAGCGTTGTCGGTACGCGGCGGCGGTGGCGGAGGTGAGGTAAGCGTTGGTTTGGATACTGTGGAGGGACGACGCAAATTGGAAACTGAACTATGTTTGTGATGTTCTCTTTGCCAGCTACGACATGCATGCCATGGAGGCGCTTCTTGGGCTTCTCCATGGTGGGTAAGTTTCTTTTTCTTTGCTTATACTAAACCTAAATATAAAATGTTTTCCTTTCCTTTGTTTTCCTAAGAGTTGCCGATGAGTGCTCGGCACTCAAGTGGATAGTGCCTGCCGTGCGCTCCTGGCCTCACAAGGCAGGCTGGCGCATGGCGGCCGTTGCACTTGGCCGCTGGCGTGCAGGTCAGCATGCCAGGAAGAAGTTGGCCCGGGCGTGCTGACCTGCACGCACCCGGCCTGACATCTCCCTCTGCTTGTGTTCGCATTCGCGACGCCGATATTCCTCAAGGAGTTGTTGCCAATGCGAAACATGCTTGATGTCTTTCTCGTTTTCCCAGGTCGCTTCGTGTTAAGGGATGCCATGCCACTGAACTAACCATTGACGCTTGCGGCGTCTCGTGCGGTTCTTCAACAACTTCTCTACCAGGAATAGTTGTTCTTCAGTTTCGTCATCGAGAATGAGAGGAACCGCTTTCGGTATCGGTCGATTAGGAAAGTCCGACACATTGGTTTTGTAGTGCGACAAGATTTCAACGTTGAACGTTGGGTTGAGTCTCTTCATGGAGTTTGGAAGCATCAACTTGGCGACATTGTCGTTGATCATGCGTTCGATCACGAAAGGTCCAACCTTCTTAGCCGCTAGTTTTGGTTTCTTTAGCTCTGTATCCTTGTTGACTGTCTTTAGCGGTAGGTTCTTCGTATCGAGCAGCACTAAGTCTCCTTCTTTGAAGTCGACTTGACGACGTTTGCGATCGTAGTACTCTTTCTGTTTTGTTTGCGCGTATTCCAAGTTCTTGCGAGCTTCTTCCACGATCTCTTGTCGTTCCTTTGCAAAGTTTCTTGCGAATTCTGCAATCGTTACGTCTTGCTCCGACTGAAGTAGCTCTCTCATCTCTTCAGCAACTATGTTCGACACTTTACGTCCTGTTTCTACTTCGAACGGAGTAAGCTTTGTTGATGCATTGACGAGTGTTGAGTGGGCATACTCCACTGTTCCGAGATGCTTTACCCAATCGTCGCCATGGTACGATACCATGCATCTCAGTGCGTCTTCTAACACTAGATTCTGACGTTCCGTTTGACCATCAGCTTGAGCTCTGTGAGCTGTGGTCATGCTAAGCTTGACGCCCATCAGCTGCATCAATGACTTCCAGAAGTCCGAAATGAACTTCGAGTCACGATCACTGATGATTACCTTTGGCAGTCCATGGTGTCTGACAACAGCATCAAAGAAAACTTTTGCCGTGTCTTGGGCATCAGCTGTGGTGTAGGTTGGTGCATATTTTGCGCGCTTCGATAGTTTGTCGACAGCCACAAAGATAGCATCGAATCCTTCCGACGCAGGTAATCCTGTGATGAAGTCCATTGAAATGACTTCCCAACATTCCTTAGGAATGGGTATTGGCATAAGAAGTCCTTGCTTCTTTTGACTGTTAGACTTCCATCTTGCACAGGTCTCACAGGTACGAACGTATTCACGAACGTCACGATCCATAGTCGGCCACCAATACCATTGCGATAGCTTGAGGTAGGTGCGACGACTACCTGGATGCGCCGAAGTGTTACCATCATGAAATTCCGTGATGATGTTGGTACGTAACTGTTTGCGTTTAGGCACACACAGACGGTAGACTTTGTCTTTCTTTCTCTTGAAGAAGAGAAGACCGTTGTGTTTCACGAAGTTTTCCGGATTAGCACCGCTAGTCCACTGCTCTTTGAAAGCAACGTTCGACTCATATCCACGACTAAACTCTCTTTTCTGCATGTCTGACAGATGGGGACTCACAAAGTGGAAACTGATGCTGTTGACTTGTTCTTGTGGGGCGCCAATCGGGCGACTCTCCCCGTAAGTCGACATCGTCGAGAATGAGGTGCGAATCATCAACCGAAAGGTGACAAAACACCGATGATTGAACCATGTTCTCATGCAATGGTGACACGAGTTGTGCACACAAGTCGTCGCATTCATGAACTGTGTAAGTGACTTCAGGTAACGGAGCTAGTTTCTATTCGAGCTCGTCCGGATCTTCCACCGAAGGTCGCGATAACGCATCAGCGACCACGTTAGCTTTGCCACGTACATGATGCAACGTGAACGTAAAGTTGGAAAAGTGAGTTAAGAAGCGAGCCATCTTAGGTGATACTCGAGGATGCTGCAACATCCACGAACATGCAGAACTGTCTGTATAGACATCAAACGGACGTCCATGTAGATAGTGTCTCCATTTCTCTGTTGCTGTTTTGATGACGAGCAACTCCTTCTCATGTGTAAGTCACGCACATTCATGTTCATCAGACTTCTTGGAAAGAAGGCGGTCGGATGGTCGGCACCATCGTAGTTCTGTGACAGAACTCCACCCATGCAATATCCAGATGCATCGGTTGTTACGACAAACGGTCGTGAGAAGTCGGGCAACATCAACGTTGGGGCTTGTTGAAGTGCAAGCTTTAGAGGTAGAAAAGCATTTTCGTGCTCTTCATTCCATGTTCATGGTGTATCGGCTTTAGTTAGTGCTCGTAGAGGACGTGCAATTTCTGCAAAATCGCAGATAAACTTGCGATAGTACCCGGCCAGCCCCAAGAAACTCAACAGAGCTTTACGGGATGTTGGTGCTGGATACTTCGCGATTGCTTCGGTCTTGCGAGGGTCTACTTTCAGTCCTTCTTGCGATACCATGTGACCAAGGAAGGCTACTTCCGACTGTCCAAATGAACGCTTAGACAAATGCGCGTACAGTCGTTCACGACGGAGAACGGAACAGATTGTGCGTAAATGCTCAACATGCTCTTCCATGCTCTTGGAAAAGATGCATATGTCATCAAGATAGACGACAACAAAATCATACTTCTCAAAGAGCGTACGCATAAGTCTTGACCAAGTTCCTGGCATTCCAGCCATACCCATAGGCGCAACGCACCATTGATAGGTTTCCTTGTGCGTACGAAACGCAGTGTATGGTCGGCTAGACTTAATCACCAACATTTGATGATACCCTTGCGCAAGATCTATCAACGTATAGATGACACATCCTACCATAAGATCAAAAAGTTCTTCGATCATAGGTAATGGAATTTTTGCGATCAGGGTCAAGTTGTTGACGTATCGATAGTCAATCACCCAACGTAACGGAATTTTCGTGTTACCGCTACGGAGCCATTCAGCTCTACGTGGAAACATGCCCGTTACTGGATCCTTCTTTGGAATAGCGAAGATGTTCGAGACCCATGGAGAGTTAGACAACTCAATCCATCCTTTGCGTAAGTTTTCCTGTACGAACTCTTCGAGGGCATCTTGCTCCATTTTTGACAAGCGAAACGGTGCTCGTGAGCTTGGCTTAGCTCCTTCTTTCATGGTCAACTCGAAGTTTACTTCTCGAGATGGAGGCAATGCATCCGGTAATTTATCCGGGAACACATCTGCAAATTCTTCCGTAACCAACTTACGGATGGGTTCAGGAATTGAATCCACGTCAGCTACCAGCTTGACCTTGACACGAAAGACTTGTTCATAGTCTCCGTCCTTCATGTTCTGATTGAACTGAGGACCATCCACATCCGTGAAGTGAAACTGTTCGGGTATTTCTAGCTCTTCCGTTTGCCAGTTCACTTGCGGATTGTACTTCTGGAACCATGTTTTACCAAAGATCATATCGTGTGAGTCTGGTATTTTCCATTCCACAAACTCCATTGAAGGAGAGAAGTATCCATCCATTGACACTGGAGCTTGAACATGTTTGACATCCTGCTTAGGAGTCATCGTTCCATCAAAGCGTGTTGCTTGTAGTTTCCGCAAAGCCAATATGGTTGTTGCTATACCGGGCTTGATCATGTTCTTACTTGCTCCCGTGTCCAATAAGATTCGGGCATCTTTGCCGTTGATTCTGCCTCTTCGAATGAAAAGACTGGAAGTCGAACTAGACTTTACTGCATTAACCCCAGGTTTTCGGACGTACTTGTTGGTTGCGATCCTTGCAATACCAACTCTTTCTCTTCTGAATGCGATTCGCGCACTTCAGGTTCCACTGGTTGCAATTCGCGCACACCAGGTACTTCCGCTGGTTGGAATACCTGCACACCAGGTACTTCCGTCATAGCAGTTGTCTCGACTTCGCTAACGGTCGACAAGATCGTTTCCTGTAGCATATCCATTTGATCTTGGATGTCGGCTACGTTCATGGTTACATTCTCCAGGACAACAGTTTCCGAGTTGTCATCACTGTGGTTCACCATGGTCATCCGAGCCTGCCAGCGTCGACGCATCTGGTTAAAATGGTTGTATCTCGGCGGGTTTCTTCTGGTTCTCTGCTGCAATCGAATAGGACAATGGTTTGCCCTATGAGCAGCACTTCCACACCTGAAACATAGGTTCCGGCGTATGCACTCTTCTCGCGAGGGTACATGCACATTGTCGATCTCCATCGGCTCAGCTCCATCATTGTTTTCATCGCTTGAACGCTTACGGTCATAGGAACGGTACTTGGATCCGTCCGAACGTTTATGACGAGGATGAAACCGATCGTAGTCCAACGCTGTAGTGACAGCTTTTGCAAGCGTCTCGCAGCGTTTGTACTGGACTTCTTCGCGTATACTGGATGATAGACCACGTAGGAAGTAACTAATATTGTCGAGTTCTTCCATCTTTTTAACCTGTGTTACTAGGTCGCGGAACTTGCTGACATACTCAGGCAAGTCTTTGCACTGTTTCTCCTTTAGATCGTTCATCTGCTCACGGAGGCGTTCTTGCATGTCCTCGGGTACGAACTCAGCTTCCGACTTCTTGAAGAAGTCGTCAACACTTAAGAATGTGCCCTTTTCAGCCATGTACCAGTGTGCGGCACCAAGCTTTACCGTTCCAGCAATGATTGCCAAAATTCTCTCCTTTATGTCGGTGTTTTTGTACGAGATAGCCTTTGCCTGGAAGTATTGATCGATATTCTGCTTGTACAGCTCAAACGACTCGTCCAGAGTGTGTGGTGTGGAGATTTCTCCAAGATCCGTCAACGAACTGTCGCCTCCGCTATTGGCTGATAAAAGGCGTCGAGCTGGGCCAATGGCGACGCGAGGCGAAGGTTCAGTGAAGGTCGCTATCCCGAGGTGGTCGCTATTGCGAACCATCGCCTGGTCGTGAATCTTCGGATGGGTAGCTCCGACGGCGACGCTTGCGTTTCACTTGACATTTGTATAGATTCATAGATAAGGGTAGGATTAGAAAGAGTAAGAGCCCGAGAGGGCGATACAAACAGAGCAGAATTTTCCCCCGACTTCCCAAGCGGCCAAGCGTCCTAGGTAAGCACCTTGCCCTGTGGTCGTGGGTTATCCCTGCCAGCGAACACAGACCTTCGTGAAGTGAGTGTTCGTTTGGTCAGGCCAAGAGTGAAGAGTGGTAGTTAGAGTGTATTTTGGTTTAACCCAATTAATAGGGAGTGTTGGGCGAAAGGGCCCCTGTGTTGGAGTGCTAGTCGCATTCCAACGTGACTTCCAGCCGGGGTTATACTCCGGCGCCCCCGTCAGAGAGTCCACGGGACTAGGCAACCTTCGTTTGCTGGTGCCACGGGGTTTTAAGTGTGTGAGAGAGTGTTTGGACGTACAGGCGAAGACTCGTGCCTGTAGCGTCGGTTTATATTTGCCTTCAGCGTAGACAGTGAGCGGAAGCCACACCGGCTCGGGCAGGGTCGGATCTGGTTCCTTCAGATCACGCCCAACATTCGCCTGACAATCTGGAAGGTGTATTGTTGTGTGCGGAAGCTCGCTGCTGCCTTAGCGAAAGTTCAGTGGATTCCTACACCACAACTGGTGCCGCGACCCGGGATCGGTGTGACCAACGCTTTGCTGTTATGTGTGTTGGGCAAGTTAAGAGCAACAAGGAGAGAAGAGAAGACAAGATGGCAAGAGGATCGACTTCAGCGGTACCAGCAACTCCGGCGAAGGCCGGTGGAGCCCGCACGGCCGGATCTAGTGCGGGACGACCATCGACGCGGATGGCAACAGTAGACGAACGGTCGGTCGCCTTCGAAGCGTCGGACGACGACGATTCTCGCGCCATCGGTGACTACGAGAATCACGATGAGGACCACGAAGCAACTCCGGGAACTGAAGTGAAAACGGAAGTTCACGAGGATGCGGTCCTGACTGCGGGTTTCCGAGGGGCTGCGAGACCCCTCGCGCGAAATCTCGCCGAAGAGTTGGAGGCAGTGGGCGGACCCGGCGCTGCCTATGATGACTCGGACGAAAGTTCAGACGAGGAGAAGCCGCCAGCGAAGTCTGAAAGTTCGGACAACGCCGCGCCAGGGAGACGACCACCGGTCAACAGCGACACCCCGGCGGCGAACAAGGTGTTGGCTAGGTGCCTTGAAGCTATGCGAACGAGCGAATGGGTTAGCCAATTCAATCCTCGCTCAGTGCGCCAGGCGACGTGGGTGATCCTCGGAGACGAATTGGCACACCCGGTGAATTCGCTGAGTACTCGACAAGTGGCTGAGGACACTGTGTCGCTACTCCGAGCAATGGGCGCAGAAATCCGCTCGTACCCGTCGAATACGGCGATGAAGGCTTGGTCGCCTTCGGTCGCTGGGGCCGAATTGTTCAAGTGGAAGAAGAGGTTGCGCACGGCATTCGGGGTGAAGGACATCGGCAAGGGAAGACAACCGGTCGCCAGAGCAGCTATTGAGATACAAGACCCGTCGAGAGTTCCCTTGCCGAAAACCCCGAAGAAAGAAACTGCTCCCGAAGCGAATGTCTTCGCAGCTGCCGAAGGTTCGCCGTACTTCCAAGATTCGCACATGGTGACTCCACGTTCTACAACCCGTTTCCGGCGTGGAGCCGGTGGGACGAAGCTTCGTCGGACAGTGACGGCGACTGCTTCGACCACGTAGAGGACGGGGACGACCCACGCGACGAGTTGACTCGGCAGATGAAGTCTCTGTTCGACTCAGATGTCGAGGATTCCCAACCGAAGCTTGAGGTCGCGTCTCACAAGTCGCTCGACCGAATTAAGCCGTTCGTCGGGAAGCGCAACAAGAGTGAGAACTCCATGCAGTGGTTGAAGAGGTTTGTGTACGAGATGAAGGGAACCAGAACGCCACCTGACGAGTGGCGTCCCGCCTTCGAATTGAGCCTTCGAGACGGCGCCATTCACTGGTTCCGTCAGCTTCCGAAGAAGACCCGTCGGAAGTGGAAGCTGCTAAGTCATGAATTCATGAGCTATTATTGCTCGCAGTTCACTCAGCCAGCCCCAGCGAGGTACTATTCGGCCACGAGGGAACGGAAAGAGCACATTTGCGACTACTTGAATCGTCTGAACGGGTACGCGAGGAACGCCCGCTTGCAGATTGAGAAGGGTGATCGCGACGCGAAAGACCATGTGCAACAGTTCCTGTTGACCTGCGGTGACGGCAAGCTCAACCGAGACCTCGGTCGACTGGGTATCACCAACATCCGCCAGCTGGAGAAGATGATCAACGACATGTTGAAGGGAGAAGAACGAATGCTCGCAAGAGGCTCCAGCCAGCAGCTCAAGTACGGAGGGGATTCCTATCATCGCAGTGAAGACCGCCGTCACGACGACACACGAGACGACTATGGCCGACGGGAGCGGCGGGAACGCCGCGATTACGACCGCTGACGCGATGACTCTCGGCACACTCCCCGTGACGCTGGCCGAAGCATCGCTAGCAGACTTGTTGGACGAATTGGAGGGCCGCGAGTCTCGTGACACCAGACGCGAACGTCCAAATGCCCGATGAAGCCGCTGGAGTGATAGTGACAGCGACGAGGGCACTGGGCGAAGTTTCTCCGAGAGCGACATCGACAGTTACGCTTCAGATGAGAGCGACGACCTATTAGCCGCCGCGAATGACAACGAGAGGCGGGCTGCTGCCGAAGGTACCTATGCACGGACGGACAACCGCCAACGCAGGGGTGAGCGGACCGAGCGAACGTTCAACGGTGATCGCCGCGACATGCACCACGCCGACCGGGCGAATCGTCGCCGGGATTTTGGGCCATGCGCAGCCTGCGGCGGAGCTAACCACTCTGCCCACCGATGCTTCAAACGCTGTAAGTTCTGCAAGCAGGTCCACGACGTGGGGCAATGCGAGCTTTTCCGCCAATTCCAAGATCTCACGAAGCTCGTCCGCACGAAGGTTGATAAGAAGGAACTACCTACTGAGCTTCAAACCCTCGTGGACGACGGTCATTTAAACTAAACAGCTCGCCAACAATGACTGGGTTGGGCCCTAACGGGCTGCCACAGTTGGTCAAACCATCGCTGAACGCGGACTGTATATATGCGTTCGTCGGGGTCGACAAATGGCTAAGTGATGAAACTGGAAGTGTGAGAACGACGAGACTCGGATGTGACAGAAGCGCAAGCTTCCCCGACAGTGATATTGAGCGCAGAAATGACGGAGGAAGTAAGGAGCCTGTGAGCGACGCTGCGGTCGCCAGTACGGTGTGCGGGACGCAGTTGATGACCTTGAGATCCCGTCCCAAAATGATGCGGCTCTTGGAAGGAGAGCGAATGGGGTGGTGGTCGTCGCAGCGCTACGACCAGATGATCCGAATGCGGGCGCTAGTACATGGAGCGATCAACGACCACCGAACAACGATTCTCCTCGACACCGGGGCGAACGTCAGCGTCATCTCGACAGGTTTCGCCAAGAAGATTCGCCTGCGGTACCTCCGGGATCACGGGCGGTCGATCGACGTGCAAGGAATAAACAAAGGTACAGTAACAACGAAACGTCGGTCAGCAGTGAAGGTGACGCTGGGCTGGGAGATGGTCTACGAGTTTGAGATGTGGGTGATGGATCACAGTGCGGGAGTGGATATCGTCCTGGGTATGGACTTCATGATACCTGCTGGGGTCCGTTTGGATCTGTTCCAGTCCATGGCGAAGCTTCCAGGAGAAATGGTGATTCCTCTTATTAAGTCTAAAAGGACGGAGGATGCCCCGATCGGGAGGAATCACGTCGACGGAGGACCGTCGGAACCTAAACATATTGACGCAGGTGAGTGGACCGAGTTCCGACTACAAAGGAACCGCCCCCGTCAGAAACGCATATGCTGTGGATCCGGCGAACGTCGAAAATCGTGCCCACAGTCCTCATGAATCGTCGGGGAGCCAGCGAAGCTTCGCTTGAGCAATGTGAGCGCGGTGGCCGTCACTTGTCCGGCCCACATGACGTTTGTGAAATGGGTTCCCCATGGGGATCTACCCCGAGAAGAAGGGTACGTTCGTCCGACCTCGCGCAAGTACCAGGACTGGCAGGTGCTGGCGTACGACGGAGTTCGAGATCGACACCTTCTCGATCGCGAATACGAGACCTACGCACAGTGGCTGGAGACACAACCACCGGCGGTCCCGCGTCCAGAGTATACCCGACCTACGGAAATACTTCCACGGCCGAGCGATGATTTATCGACCCGTGCGCGCCGCAAGCTGACATGTGCGGAACGGTGGGAGTTAGTTGACGCGTCAACAAGTGAAGCGAGTACGCCATCATTCAGCGTACAACCGAAGGAGAACCCTCGCCCAGGAAGTGCCAAGGATAACGATGGAGACGCATATACGATCAGCCCGATGACGAAGGCTAGTAGAGGGGCTAGCGACGCCCACCACGTGTGTCGACAAGGTGACGTCGGCCGGCGGACCAATCAGTCGTGCAAAAGGTCGCAGTCGTCGAGCAAACCTTCGCCTGCCGCTCAGAATAAGGGGTTGCCCTTCATCGACGTCGAAGAGCCGGAAGCGGTTATTCAAGGCGACATCGCTGAGCCTGTAGAGGTGGCGATGTCGAAGCTAGATCGTGCCTTCTTGTCAGCGATGAGCGTCGTAGCCGCCGAGGCCGCAGAGAGCCCGGCGACGGTTGATGCGGGAGAGTTTGAACACCCGGCCAATGAAGTCGGCTTGGACGACTACGCTCATGAGTTAGCGTTCCTACCGGACCTCAGCAAAGTTTCGCCTAGTGCGCTGGACTATTCCGCCCCAAACGTACAAAATGGTGCCATGACGAACGAACAACAAGAACGGCTGGTGCAGGCACTAAAGCTCCATAAAGAAATCATGATCTCGAGCGGGAATGCGCTGCCTCCACCAGCGTACGCGGTGGTGTGCGATATCGATGTGCAAGGACACACACCTATCAAACAGCGTGCTCGACGCATACCGATTTGCCACCTGCAGAAGCTCTACGAGCTACTGAAAGGCCTTCTCAAGGCCGGGCTCATTGCTTTTCCGGACAGTCCATGGGCGTCGCCGATCGTCATTGTGATGAAGAAGAACGGTCGCGACATTCGCCTGTGCATTGATTACAAGATGGTGAATGCAATCACCGCGATCATGGAGTACGCGATGCCTCTGGTCGACGATCTGGTTACCGAATTGGAAGGGTACCTCTGGTTTTGCTCTCTCGACGCGGCAAGCGGTTTCTGGGCCGTGGTGATGACGCTTCGCGCGCGAAAAATCTCCGCCTTTGTGTGTGCGCTCGGCCACTTCGAGTGGCTCAAAATGCCCTTCGGACTGAAGAACGCCCCCATGATCTACCAACGCATGATCGACAACGCTCTGTGGGGGTTTGTTCAGCCGAAAGGAGGCTGGCGATAGTTCGCCGGACAGATGAAAGACGCAGAATCGCAAACCGCAGAGCTTCGCCGAGAGGCGTACGAACGTTCGTTGGACGGCGCAAGACCAATCCAAGGCCCCATAACGAAGTTCGATGCTGACAGGGAAGCTTCGGAAGTCCACGACCCGCTCCAGGAGTTCATCAATAGTCCGGAGGCCGACATGTTCTCAACCGGCGAAATCGACAAATCGTCGTTCACACCGGTATTTGAGCGGCGATCGTTTCTAGACGACATCTGCTTCGGCGACGAAACATTCGATGACTGCTTGGCGACGTTAGACCGATTACTGGCCCGGTTTGAGGAGTGCCGAATCAGTGTTAGTTTCACGAAGAGTGTTTTCATGTAGCCCAAGGTTAACTTCCTGTCACACGAAGTTTCAATCATCCCATCCAAGCGGACACTAAGAAGACTCGAGCCATATCGAAACTGTCGTTCCCATCGACCAAGAAAGGGATGCAGGCATTTCTTGGTGCGCTGAACTACTATAGTCGCTTTACCCAAGATTTTGCCGTGTACGGGGCCACGCTTTACCAGCTCACTGACCGCGACTTCGCGGACGGGGGTGACCTCACCAAGGCCAGGGCAGCCTTCGCGAAGCTTCAACAGATGATTGCTGACGCACCAATACTTCGTCATTTCGATCGCGGAAAGAAAATTCACGTCATGCTGTTCGCAAACGAGTGGGCGCTGAGTACGACCCTCCTGCAGGAGCACGAAGCGAAACCTCACCCAGTGCTGTTCCGCGGCCGGGTACTCAAGGAGTCGGAGATGAACTATCATCCCACAGAGAAGGAGGTGCTGGCGCTTCTGTTGCTTCTAAAGGGGTGCCATACGATGGTTGCTGGCAAGACATTACGAGTGTACACGCGGTTTTCGACGCTTGAGTGGGTATTTAAGTCCAAATCGCTGTTCGGTCGCGCGCTGCAGTTCGCAGTCCTTCTGTCGCCATGGCATTTGATCGTTCAAAGAGTGCCGGAGAAGGACACGGACCTCGCGAAGCTTCTCCAAGCAACCGTAACGAGCTTTGTGGGCCTCGAAGACTCGCTAGCACCACTAGCACCGCCCTCCAAAGGCTCAGCGACGGTTCGGGTTGACCCCGTGCTGCTGTACGCCCGCCTGCCTAAGGACTACGAAGGCCTCGTACTCTCGTTCGACGGCTCAGCGAAGACAGAGAAGTATGGCGGCTACGGAAGCTGTTCGTGGATTCTGTGGAGACTACCGACTTGGGAGATAGCGATCTCTGCGAGTGCGTTCCTCGAGTCGACCACTGTAAACATCGCTGAGTACACAGGAATGAATAATGGCGTCCAAGCAGCGATTAAACTTGGAGCCGACGATTTAATCATCGTCGGCGACTCGAGGCTTGCAATCCAGCAATCTCTAGGGGTGATCGGATGTCGGAAGGAAGCGCTGCAACTGCAGCTGAACCGGCATAAGGAACTGACAGCGAAGCTTCGGAGCACCAAATACCTGCACATAATGCGGAAGTACAACGCCGCCGCCGACTCATTGGCGAGCGAAACCTTGGAGTTAAGAAGTTCCAGACAAGTGCGAGACCCAGCAAGGAAAACGGAAATACGAGAACTAAACCACATCCAGCAAGTCATTTACGAGCCCATGCGAGATAAGAAGGAGGTGGACAATCGTGAGCAGGCCGAATTTGCTCGAAATGACGCGCTGGACGACCGGGCGCACAAGAAGACGTTCGACAGCTTCGTAGAACCGAACCAAGGCAATATTTCTGTTATGACCCGCCGGCAGGCGAGGGACCGAGCCAGACGCGTGCGGTTTACCGACGAACCGTCGACCTTACCATCCTGAGAGACTCCGACGGACAGC
Source organism: Phytophthora quininea (assembly GCA_011947345.1). NCBI lineage: Eukaryota > Oomycota > Peronosporomycetes > Peronosporales > Peronosporaceae > Phytophthora > Phytophthora quininea. The sequence goes on from JAAVTG010000644.1 coordinate 92,517, forward strand.
CATGAAGGTGAGACAACTCGCGAAGGTCCAAATCCGGATCCCGCCGCGAACGAACCTTCGCCAAACGAAACATCGCCTCCTGGGACATCGGCAGAGGACGTTGATCCGATCGAAGTTCAGTGTGAACGTCGGAAGAGAATCGCGCAAGCCCAGAACGAGGAAAGACGATGGGCGAACATCAAGGCGGTGCTAAAAGGGAATTTGGAACACCTCAGCTATAAAGAAGCTAAAGAAGCGTGGAAATGGGCGGACAAGTTCGTTCTGACGGAAGACGATGTATTGTACTACGTGGGAATGAACCGTCGCCGAGGCCGCGAGGAGGATGAGAGTGTACGAGTGCGACTAGTAGTGCCGACAACGATGATTCAAGAAGTGTTGCAGAATTGCCATGATTCATTGGAAGGTGGCCACCAAGGCGTGATACGAACGTATCTGCGCGTCAGGATGGACTACTACTGGAATGGGCTGCACACCGAGGTGGAGAAACACGTGAGGTCATGCCCTGATTGTAATACGAGCAAAAGTCGTCCACAGCTTAGGGATACTCCCTGGCAATATCCTGGCCGACCATCCTTTTCAGTTAGTGTCGATGGACTTCGTGATCCCTCTACCGAAGAGTCGTCACGGGAATACCGCGCTACTGTTATTCCAGTGTTCGTTCACAGGGTACGTCATCGCCAAAGCCATGAGCGATACTTCGGCGATCAAAGTAGCCCAAGCATTCGAGGAATGTGTCTACCGAAGGTTTGGAGCCCCAACGATGATTCGACACGACCGCGACCCACGGTTCATGAGTGAAGTATTTCAGACTTTCGCGGAAATGATGCAGTCTCGCTCCCGGGCAACGCTGAGCTATCGTCCGCAAGCTAACGGTCAGCAAGAGAGGTCGGTGAAGTCAGTCATGGCGTCGGTGAAGGTTTATGTGGAAGACCCGTTACAGCAGGACTGGGACGAACTCGTCGAACGACTGATATTTGCGATCAACAATTCCGTGGACTCCACACGTAAAGAGACACCATTTTACCTCGTCCATGGATGGGATGCTCCGACTACCCTCAGGGCGATGACCTCTTTCGTGAAACGAGGATTCGCGACGCAAACTGACAGCTCGGCATGGAGGAGAGAGATTAATCGGCAGCAGAGCATAGCGCTAGAGATGGCCAAAGAGTATCAAGCGAAGGAAAAGCGCGCGCGATCCGATAGGCACAACGAAGCGATGAGTCGACGAGAGAAGGCATCTGTACCGCCCGCGGTAGACAACGAACCTTCGCCCAACTCCGCACTGGACCGGGTGAATGAGGACATTTTCATGGATCGCGATCATGTGGGGCAAAATGAGGTTGATTTTGGGCTTCTCGGGAGTGGAGTGGCGGGTTGAGAAGCAGAGAAAAAAGAAACTGAGATCGACTGATCGCTCAGCCTCCCTCCTACTGACTATACTCAGCCTAAAATTCAGGAAACCTTCACGTGATCCGAAAAAGCAGCCTTCCTCGTTTGACTGCAACGTCGTCGACATCTTGTCCGTGGAAGCCGAACAGGACGGGGCAGCCCCGAGCGAAGCCTCTGTTCGAAGTCGGAAGTCGTGCGTGGCTCTATATGGAGCGAGTAAAACCAGGATTGACCAGGAAGCTTGCTCATCTCTGGCACGGCCCGTTCAGGGTCATTCAGAACCTCAGCGGCTGTCTTGCCTCACGCACATGTGGAAGGAGCACGAGGCCCGCAGGCTCCCATGAAAGCAGCGTCAGCACACGGACCGACGAGCAGCCTTAGCGCTGGAGTGCAGCATGTGTCGGCAGAAGAAAAAGTTGTTCGGCGGTGCAACGATCGCTGCGTGCAGACTCTGTGGCGAGTTCACCTGCGTCTTCACGCCAAAAACTGTTTTGAGATGCTCAGACGTCACGCCTCCATAGAGCAAACGGTCAAATAGCTTCGGCTGCAACTCTTTCGAGAGGTTCGCGAACTCGGGCTGCTTGGTCATTGACAACAGAAGTCGTGCGATGTCGTCGTCGGACAACTTCGTTGAGATCGAATAGAAGAGCGTGTAGTCGGAAGCGAAGAAGTTGTCTTCTCCTCTGGCCTTTCGGTACTTGAGCCCGTACTTAAACCACACGAACATGGTCTTGTCATCGGGATGCACCCCGTCAGGCACCAACTTGTCGAGCACCTTGTATGAATATATTTGCTCGACCAAGGCGTGAGTTTTAATCTCACTGCGGCTGTAGTGAGGACCCCTCTTTCTTCGGAGTCATCCGTGGCGGTGGCTTCTGCTTGGACACACAGAGACCGCTTTCCTGCGACGATGGCCTTGACCTGGCTAGTTTCCGGAGCTGAAAGTGCCGAGGTGACTGCGGCGAAAATCGTCACTGTCAGCAACAGAGCCAGCCATCGACGCATGGTTCAGCAGTAAGTTCTTGATTCTAGAAGCTGGGCTGGCTGGCGGTCGGTAAAACCAAAAGTGAGAGTTGCTAAGGCGAGCTCGAGGTGCTTGCCTCGCAAGACAGATATCTTTGGTGCTCTGTTCGCAATCATCTTCGACAATGATCATGGATGACGTACATTGCTCTTTCGATGCGGAGACCGAACGCTTTACTGATCCGGCCGCCGGCTGCAAAACACCAGATCTGCCTCACCAGAGCTCAACTTTCCGACGATAAACGATCCCAGCAAACGAACTCTGGCTTAACTCTTCAACTCTTTCGGCTTGTGGCAACGTGGATCGATTCCATCTTTATGATTGCGGCCATTTTCAGTTTTACCGAGGGTGCTATCGTCGAAAATGAAATTAATGCTAGACCGTCACCGTCCACTGAGCATGCTCCTTTAGCAGTGTTGTGAGGTGCTCAGCAGGGCGCACTTGCTCCACACGACGAAAACCTCGTTCGCGGGTGGCCGTTTTGGGGTGCTCGACTCGTTCCAGTTAGCAACCGCGCGACTCAGACGCTAGCGTCCGGGCGACGAAAATTAGCAGAGCTGCTAGAGCGAGCTGGGGCTCGAAAAGAGCGAGCCGAAGTTCCTTTCGAGCTCGCGTTGCTTTAACGAATAGCTGGTAGCTGAAACAAAAGTAAAAGATGTTCGCATGCTGTGGAAAGAAGCCCCATCCGAACAAGCGTTAAGTGCTCACACCAGCGATGACGTCTATTGAACAAATTTTGCCGCTCCTGTTTAATCCCCGAGGAAGTATTTGTAGGCGACCCACTTCTGGTATTGCTCTTTCTTCTGTAGCTTGGGAGATTGTGGCGGCCGCATTTGGTGATGTACCGGTAGTACCCGACTCCCAAGTTCGTGTAGATGTCGTCGGCAGTTTGCTTGTTGTGCTTCCACTGTTTAAAGTAGTGAAGGTATTGAGCAACCTTTGCCTCCATCACGGGGTCGATCCTTCTTCGTCGGCGTAGTCGTCCTCCTGGTCGTCGCCCACATCGAGATCGTTCAGAATTCGGAGGAATCGTTTGTCGTTGACAGCAACATGGTGTTTTTGTAGCGGTACGATGGAAAGACGTTTTTTTCGATAGACTAGCTGCGCCGGCGTGCTGCTGTACAGCACCCACATGCTCAGGGTTGTTGCCGTCTTCGAGTGAACTAAGATCGGCAAGTTGCCGTTCAACTGCAAGACTCGTCGGTTCAACTTGAGAATGCAGTGCAGAACAAACTGCAGGGACAGTTCTCTCACTTGCAAGATCAAGTCCAGGTACCAAACAACAAAAGCCACCACGTCCCTCCCAGGCACACGCTCCTAAGCGTGGCTCATAAGTCGATGCTACAACGCACTTGCTGCTACAATACATTGCTGTTTGAACCCCACGCCATGATCACCAGGTTTGGTGCTCGATCACAGCTAGTACTGACGTTGAAAAATAGGGTCCGTCAACCTGGAAATGATCATCAAATCAACTCCGATAACAGGCGTAGCAGCGTCGCAGAACACCGCGGTGGCGGCAGTGGCGGATAAGATGAATCTCATGCGCATGATCGATCAGTTGAAAAGAAGTTGCTCGGAGGGAAAATTGTGAAGTGAGCTCTGGACTTGATTGAAGCCAAAGACTTTATTCGGATCACCCTGGCATACTTCTGCTTCCTTTATTCTGTGTAGGAATGATTTTCGTGTCATCGTTCATCTTGCGCAGTTCAAGATCAAATTTGTACAATCTGCATGGTTACGATGGATGAGTTCCTTCAAAATGCATTGCCAATTTATCTACCAGCACGCTTCTAAACGGCAATAGTTTTGATAACACGTCGATTGTGTTTCGAACCGCCAGACGACACTAACGCAATCGCTCTAGAGCAACACACCATTTGGATTCCGCAAATGTAGAGCAGAAACTACGAGATAAATTTGCTTAGTTGTATCTGGTGCCGCCACTTGACTAGCGTAACGCTTTGCGTTGTGACAGATGAAAGTACTGTTGCAACACGTGAAGCTTGAAACGGTAGCACCGTCGGAATCGATGCCACACTAGTTTTGTGAAGTCGATACGCCGTTGGAGACCTGGATCCCGCCCATTGAAGATAGAGGATTGCTTGTGACCCAGCGGAGTAAGTTGCGAAGAGCGCTGTCGAGAGAAAATCGGGATGAAGAAGATCGTCCTTTCAAAACCGGTGATGATCTCCACGCTGACATTAAGTTAATGAGATTTAACTGCGTCGGGGTAGTGCTTTTCAATTCGCTGCGTGTTACGAAGTAGCAACAATAAAGAAGAAAGCACAGCAAACCACGGCAGCTTTGTCACCATGTTAGTTAGATAAAACTTGGAACTGGAGTGCGCAACGGAAGGAAGACTGTTGTCGACTTGATGAGTAGTGTGTATTTTTGGAAGTGAGAGATTGAAATGCAGAGTGAGGTCTAGTTCGACTTGTCTACCTCTTGCTCACCTATAGAGCGCGTCCTCTGACGCATCCTTTTGCACCCACGCGCTTCGTGGTTGCCGTTCCCGTTGCAGTTGCTGCTTCACAGCAACCACAGCATCTTAAACGCTGTCGCGGTTCCATCGCACCTGCATACACGCTATCCTCGCGTGGCTCCGCGACGAGGTGCAGTGTCTTGGTTACACCTTGCCCTCGCCGCTCTCACCATCGACAATAAACAATTCACAACGCCCTGCTAGACAAGTAACCAGATCCCCATTTTATCCCCCACTTCATATTATTTGATGCCACGCCAACCATGCAAGTAGTAAACGAATTGATTAGCAATTTAACGTATTTCTCGCCTGTAAGTTGTCGTTTCGATGGTCCCCGTCAAATGTCCAGAGTCTGTTTAATCAACGCGAGAATACAAGTGCCGCTAAGCGAAGTCGTTGTCCTGAATTGTTATAAGAACTCGAGCCTGTATCACTTGCGTGTAGAATTCTGCTCCAAACCGTGACGGAGGCTCACTACGACGAGTGGGTCTCGCGCATCCGGCGCGTGATGGAGCAGTAGTTTGTCGGCTCAAGTCGGAGGACCGACAGGCGGCGTGAGTGAGTGTTGAGTGTCGAGTGGCGCGTGCAGGCGCAAGTCGTGTAGCAGCGTAGACGACCAGCTAACCAGTCGAGTTCTGCAAGGGCAATCGAATGCTTTAGACGCACTGCACGGGCTCTGGTCGTGCGAGTCGACACGCATTGTTGTTGCTCTCGCCGTTGCTTTCGCCACTGCGGCGCCCCTTGCACTGCAGATGATCCGCTTGCAACTTACAACGCGATGACAGCCGTCCCACGGCTCGGTCCGCCCTGGAAGAGCCCTCCACGCGGGGCTCATATAAATCACCGCCCCAATTTTCTCGGCACGCGTTGCAAAGCCTTCGGTCTCGCTATCGCTGTGGAGTGGACTGTTACAGCTTGGTAGTCGCCACTTCCACTGCCGTTGCGAGGCAGATCTCAGTCGGGTGTAGCTGGAACCGGTCTGGGCGAAACGAGGCTGGAATCAAGCAGTCGAAATGAAAGCCCACCAGACCGGGGCCTGTCCGCTTACGACCCCTCGAAAAGCTTCGATAGACGAAGGCGCTTTCGCCAGTGGGCGGTGCGTGGGATCGCTCTCGGCGACAGCCCCACGATCGCGAGGGTGTGGTGGACCCGGCTGCAACAGAGCCCGTGGGCGACACGACACGGCTCCTGATCAGCGACCGATCTGCGCGATTCGACCACTACACCCGAGGGATGTCGATCAGATAGATAGCAGCGACAATGGTCGACCCGTTAAATAGTGGGGGTGTATTGAGCTCAGTCTAAACATGCAGCGATATGGTACGCTAGGCTGCAGCGGACGCCACGGGTTTGAACATCGAAGACACGCATCTGCTGTTGCAGTCTAGTGGTCGGCGGCCATGCAGTCCAACGGCAGCCGTGCGAACGCGCGGCCGGCTTCCGTGAGCTCGACGCCGTCGCTGCTGTGGCCGAGCATGGTCATCGTCTTCGCGGCGGCCGCGGCGTCTGCGGCGGCACTCGAGGACCAGCGCGCCGTGGGCGACCGACTCCGACTGGACGGGGAGCGACCGGCCTTCGCGCGAGCCAAGGCGCGCTCGCGGCGGATCCGTTGGGCGTCCTCGCGCGAGATGGCGGAGCAGTCGATGGCGTTCTTCTTGGACTTCATGAGCCGGTAGGGCCAGACGATGCCGAGGCGGCGGCAGTTGCGCTTGATGGTGACCGTGGCCACGCCGAGCTGCTGCGCGGCCTCGCGCTGGGACATATGAAAGTACTTGGCCATCTCCTCGGTGGTGAAGTCGAACACGACGCGGCTCTTGCGGGTCTTCTTGAGGGGCTGGCGACGGGGTGGGCGCGCGGCATGGAGCCGCTGCTCGTTGGCGATGCCAGCGACGACACTGCCATCGCGGTGGTGGGGGTCGCCGAGATCATGGCCGGCTGCAGACTGCGGAAGACGGCCGATCCGCAGTGCAGCGGGTGCGCGACGTTAAACGTGAGCGGCGCGGTGGGGCACAGCGGGAACGACATGCTGCTTCGAGTGGTGATCATTGAGGCGGCGGGGTCTGGCGGGAGATCGCGTGTGGGACACGGGGCGAATTCGCGAATGCCTTCTCTGTGCGAGCTGCCGAAACGCGATCTCCGATGGCAGCCCCGGCCGAGTTGGCTCGAATTCCAGCCGCGGGGGTCAGTGCGGGCCCGGACGCTGATCGGCGCTGACACACACTTGCAGGGCCCTCGCCTGTCGCGGCCGGCATCTTAGTCGCAGACGCGGCGCGCGCGAGTCTTGCTTGGGCGAGCGTTCAGCGACGGACTGGCAACATATTTGCCGCGGCGCACGGGCTCTTTGAAGCTGGAATAAGATGGCCCTCCCACTTTTGCTAGCAACACCCCGAAAACCAGCGAACGCACATGGCTTCGCGGCCAATTCACGAGTTTCCGTGTATCGCCGGCGCTGGCCTGAGGCAAGATCGGGCTGCGGCGGCCACGCGTCCTGGCGGTCGGTAACGCTTTGAGGCAGCCACTTGTGTGCGCGAGTGTGCTTCTGCCACCCTCGGCGGGCTCACCCAGACGCGCCACCTGGTGCAGCGGACGCGGGCTGCTCCGGACGAGCGCCTCGCTAGCGGTGTCCGAGGATGCAGTCGATCTGGACGCAGCGGGGTCGAAGCCAAGGCACCGGTAGGGCGAGGTATCGGCAGATCGCTCGACCGGGGCCTCCTTCTCAAGAAGATCGTCGTCTTCAGCGCCTCGATTGCGTGCGGATAGCATCCAGGGACATGCAACCCGCACTCGCTCGCCAACCGGGAGACAAGCAACGGCAACGGCGATGGATCGCCTTTAGCGACACCCAAGCGCAGCCTCCGCCGCCAGGACAGCGCACCGTTCGACGCCGCTTCTCCCCGCCGACACTACCAGCGAAAATCTGGGTCACCACGGTTTTCAGCCGTTTCCCATCGTCACCGCCAGGCTCGACAGGCCCCGGCCGAGCATACTCTTCGCATACGCGAGCCCGAAAGGAACTTTGACTCGCTCTTTTCGAGCCCCAGCTCGATTCAGCAGCTCTGCTAACTTTCGGCGCCTGGACACTAGCTTCTGACTCGCGGGGTTGCTCGCTCGAGCGAGTCGCGGCAACCCCAAAGGCCACCCGCGAACGAGATTTTCGGCGGGTGGGGCAAGCGCGTTGCTGGGCACTTCTCGAGCACTGCTACGTTTGCTGCAGGTGTCCGCAGCACCGATGGACAAGCATGCTCAGCGTGGACGACGACGTTTAGCATTGATTTCGTTTGGTTTTCTGTAAAACTGAAAATGGTCTGGACTGAATGAGTGTCCATGTGCGCGGAATCACTAGCGCAAAAAATCCGACCTGTTGATGCGGAACGGAATGGAGGCCTGTCAAACCTTAAAGGCACACGCAGTTGGGCCTATCCATAATAGCGTCGTCCTGTCACTGGGAAGCTTTTCAGCAGAATAAGATTGTGTGGTGTAGGAAGAACGGCGTCCGAACTCATCTGCCCACTTTCGGGGGCTCTGCAAGCTCGTTAAGCGTGCCAGGCGCCGCCCTCTGGCCAATTGAGCCCCGAGGCCTGTTATTGGATCGCATGATTGGCGAGTGGGCCACCATCAGCCGATCTTGCATCCGTGTGGGTTTGTTCAGCGCCACAAGGGTTTGTCAGTCCAAATTGTCTTCGTTCTCAGCAGGCCAAACTGTTCAGGAAACCCGACATACTGGTGGTCCTGGGGACTCGGTGGCACACGCAGTCGCAATCAGCACATCGAGAGGACTTTCAAAAATATGAGGACGGCCACTTGTTGTGCGAGATGTGAGTGAGCGGATTCATCGGCACCAGGCAACAGTGTGCTCTTCTCCAGAGTTAGAAATCTTTTTGGGACGGGCTAAATTTCGAGTGACATCGGCAGAAGTCAGAGTTAGCTTAGAAAAAGGATGAAATTCGAGTAAGTGGATTGTGAGAAAGAAGACTTTCAAGAAAGCATGGTGAAGGCTTTGATTCGAGTAAGTCGTCAAATGTAAAAGGAAAATGAAAGCACAATAGCTTTGGGTCGATCGTAAGTAAAAGACAAAATGGCATTTTTAGTGATACAGTGCCAAAAGCAGGAAAAACACACTGCAACGAAACATGAAAGAATGCATCTGGACCTGAAACGTACTCAAAGCGAGCAAAACAAGCCTGATCGCTAGTACGGGACTATCCCCGCAACGTCCACTCCGTGAATGTAGGCAAAGTGGACACACTCTGTCAGCTCTTAACACTCCATTTTGATCTGGGTGTCGTTCGAGAACTTTACCACCCAGAAAAAATTCCTTCCTCCTCACCCCAGGACATAACTCTGCCGAGAAGATTTTGTGGCAAGTCAGCGCCACCAGTCGATGACAACTCGACCGTGAATTCACGCATGACGTTCCAATGGAGCGGCTTAGCTGGAAGCTTGAGGAAATCTTGGATCAGAACGTCGACTGAGAAACGATGCATGTTGTCTCCACCCCTGTTGAGTGCCCCTGGTCTCTTCCGTTGACCTCCGGGTAGCTTTTGAGTCGGCAACGCCTTCATCATGCCAACAATGCTGATTTCATTTTGCAGAGCCATGGCTGCCAGGACATGGGAACACTGCCATCCTGTCTGTGCAAACATTGCACAATCACAAGCATACTTCGCTCTAACAGCGATGATCTACCACGAGGCACACGTTAGCAGTCATGTAAAGCCAAAAACTTGTGCAGTAGTCGTACCTGTTCCCTGCAAATTGTCGCTGCTGGTACAAGTGATTGCAATGGGTCGGCATGCAATACCCGCACTTGGTGGATCGACAAGCACTTCAATTCTGCTGTATGAACAGTAATGTCGGATGGAAGCCTCCCGACCACAAATCGTCTAAAGCTGCAAGCACAAACGACATTACTTGTCAAACTTTGAATGCTGAACAAGACGACACTTACACTGTAGCGCGAATTCGGGTTAGCGCAGAACTGTGAATGTTGCCGGCTGAGGCTACAAATTTCGTTGCATTGAACAAGATCGCTTTGACAATCTTGGAGCGGGGGTCTTTGACCACGTAATGGTTTTTTTATCATGCAGCAGCCTTTGAGCCCGTACAACGGCTTCACCAACAAGAGAACCTGCACAGACATCACAACACAATTTAGCGAACTGGATGACACAACCAAAACGGAGACGGTACCTTCACAAAAATGATGCATGCGCTGTTGGGTCTCACGGAGCTCTTCATGAGCTAGTACGCTTGGAAGCGAGTCGTTCAAAACCACTGCTGTACTCGCGCGTAGTGTACCTACGCAAGATTTCTTAATCACTCGATGGTGCGCCTCGAGCGCGTTTTGCGATGGCGTGGTACCAGGAACAGCAGCAGCATAGAACCAATTGCCCCACGTATCGCCCATGTAGTACTTGCAAAACCACTCAGCATAGGCGATTTCACCTTGGTCTTTCCAGAACCGCACGAACACCTCTGCTAACGCTCTGAATTGTTTCTGTGACCGAGCCTTGCTCAAATAACGGATGTCGGGCAGGATGTTATTGTCGTAAAACTCCGGGTCTTCGAGCAATTTTGACATCTCCTTGCTCTTGCGAACTAGATGAGGGTAGCAATTGAGAAGCACAATGCTTGGCCACACTTCCTTGAACGCGTTTGCGATATACTGGGCACGATCCAGACTACCAAACGACAACGAGAGGTCAATATCAAACAGCATCGAAGCAAATTTTCGCGCACAGCGGAACATTGTAGCATAAGCTTGGTGCTCGGTCTTCACGAACATATACATCCAGGGCATAAATGTCTTCGAGTATCGTTTGCGGATATAATGAGTCGTGTAAGTGCCGAAGTCGACAAGTGTCCACCCGCCTTCCGAGTCATGTTAGATTCGCTTAAAAATAATCCAAGATATTTGAATAAACGTACCAAAGTGAAGTATATAAGTTCCACCTGTGACGCCGAGAACACCGTCATCTTTCTGGTCATTGAAACTATGCACGATGTTCCGAAATGCATGACGTGACGTCAAAATTAGTCCGAACGACTTCGTTGGGAGTCCGTCGTCACCCATGGCATCGTGTTCGAAGCATCCAAAGACTACGAGACCATGCTTAAACTCGCTGCTTCGATTTTGAAACGCGGCTGCGTCGCTTTCAGCATCCCAACGCAATTGTGCTTCTGTGGCGCCAAAAAATCGGCTCTTGACGAGCATAGGTGGCCGTAAGCCCATTCTAACAGCACTGCAAAGTTGTTAATTTCCCAGTCACCTACAAAAGTAGTTGTAGTGAGGAAAATGATCGTGTAGCAGGAAAAAAACACCGATTACGTACCAGCCAGTCTTTTCGCACGGCTGCCTTAAGCGCTTTCAACTTATTCTGCTCTGGAACGTGTTTCAATCGACCGGGTTGGTTTGCATATCAGCCCAGAAGTATTTTTCTGCACTTTTGTGGGCCCGCCCCTATGAGAATGTCTTCAACCTCCATCAAAATGGAACCATGAATCCCTCTGCGGCGGACTTCCACATTGGTGTCACCGTGCTTGCCAGTTTCTTCTAACACATACTGCTATTTGTGGTGTTCATCGCGCGACTTGTACAAGCGCAAATACTTCGAACAATCTTCGTGGGAGACACATTGGTAAATACGGGTGCCGTGTCCGTATTTCCCGTAGTTGTACCGGTACTTGTAAAACGACTCGTCGTGTACGTCAATGCCAATCTTGGCCTCCTTAAAGCTGCTGAAAACGTGACAGACATCAAAGCGTTGAGACAGGTGGCTATCGCCTTCACAGAACGCTTCACCTTCTTCATCAGACGAACCGAAAAGTCGCTGGCGCTGTCGTCGTTGTCACTGCTCATTGAGAGAGCGAATTCTCCAGTGAAGTGGACCAAAATGCACATCGACAAAAGATGGTTGGTGGTGGTCATACTCGAAGCTCATCCATTCACTGTCTACTCGAACATCACCATCTTGTGCTAGCTGTCACTCTAACCGCAGCCTTTTTTCACAATTACTCGCAAATTGGCCGATCTTCCTCTTTGTTAAGCCGCACCCATCTTTTTTAGTTCCAGAATAACTCTGTGGGCAAAGTTCTCAACTACCAGTACATACCAAGTACTCTCTTGGGTAAAGGTCCAGGCTAAGACTTGCACTCAACCTAGCGTCAGCTTTAACATGCTTACGCAGCTTTGTAAGAACAAGTATGCAGGGTCGTTCAGAATCCCTACTTCTTGGCGGTAGGTTCTTGATTCTAAGCTTGGCTCGCGGTCGGGAAAAGCAAAAGTGAGAGCTACGCAGGTGAGCTTGAGCTGCTTGCCTCACAAGACTGACCTTTTCGATGGTGATCTGCCGTTCGCAAATCAGCTACGACAATGATCATGTAGGTATGACGTACTACATCATTATACTTTCGCTGTTATGCATGACACAAGCCGAGGAGACTTGTCGATCGTTCTACCGATCCTCCCAGTGGCGGACGACCGGCTACGAAACACCAGAGCTGCTTCGCGAAAGCTGAAGCCGACAACGACGCTGTCTTCGCCTGCCTGACACCAGTGCCGACACCAGCATCGCGTTAACAACATCAGCTGCATCATCTATGACCGCGTCAACACGGAATCAACATTGTCAGCGCCGGCGCCTTCATAATCTCCGCCAACGGGTGGCGAAGCGAAGAAATCGGGCGATGCCACAGGGCTAGCCGGAGTACGGGTAGACTAACGTTTAAAAACTCACATCGCAATTTGAATTAGCGCGCAAACGTCGTAAGTTGTACTGTAAATCCAAATGGCTATCGGCGAAAACGAAATCAATGCTAAACGTCGTCGTCCACGCTGAGCATGCTTGTCCATCGGTGCTGCGGACACCTGCAGCAAACGTAGCAGTGCTCGAGAAGTGCCCAGCAACGCGCTTGCCCCACCCGCCGAAAATCTCGTTCGCGGGTGGCCTTTTGGGGTTGCCGCGACTCGCTCGAGCGAGCAACCCCGCGAGTCAGAAGCTAGTGTCCAGGCGCCGAAAGTTAGCAGAGCTGCTGAATCGAGCTGGGGCTCGAAAAGAGCGAGTCAAAGTTCCTTTCGGGCTCGCGTATGCGAAGAGTATGCTCGGCCGGGGCCTGTCGAGCCTGGCGGTGACGATGGGAAACGGCTGAAAACCGTGGTGACCCAGATTTTCGCTGGTAGTGTCGGCGGGGAGAAGCGGCGTCGAACGGTGCGCTGTCCTGGCGGCGGAGGCTGCGCTTGGGTGTCGCTAAAGGCGATCCATCGCCGTTGCCGTTGCTTGTCTCCCGGTTGGCGAGCGAGTGCGGGTTGCATGTCCCTGGATGCTATCCGCACGCAATCGAGGCGCTGAAGACGACGATCTTCTTGAGAAGGAGGCCCCGGTCGAGCGATCTGCCGATACCTCGCCCTACCGGTGCCTTGGCTTCGACCCCGCTGCGTCCAGATCGACTGCATCCTCGGACACCGCTAGCGAGGCGCTCGTCCGGAGCAGCCCGCGTCCGCTGCACCAGGTGGCGCGTCTGGGTGAGCCCGCCGAGGGTGGCAGAAGCACACTCGCGCACACAAGTGGCTGCCTCAAAGCGTTACCGACCGCCAGGACGCGTGGCCGCCGCAGCCCGATCTTGCCTCAGGCCAGCGCCGGCGATACACGGAAACTCGTGAATTGGCCGCGAAGCCATGTGCGTTCGCTGGTTTTCGGGGTGTTGCTAGCAAAAGTGGGAGGGCCATCTTATTCCAGCTTCAAAGAGCCCGTGCGCCGCGGCAAATATGTTGCCAGTCCGTCGCTGAACGCTCGCCCAAGCAAGACTCGCGCGCGCCGCGTCTGCGACTAAGATGCCGGCCGCGACAGGCGAGGGCCCTGCAAGTGTGTGTCAGCGCCGATCAGCGTCCGGGCCCGCACTGACCCCCGCGGCTGGAATTCGAGCCAACTCGGCCGGGGCCGCCATCGGAGATCGCGTTTCGGCAGCTCGCACAGAGAAGGCATTCGCGAATTCGCCCCGTGTCCCACACGCGATCTCCCGCCAGACCCCGCCGCCTCAATGATCACCACTCGAAGCAGCATGTCGTTCCCGCTGTGCCCCACCGCGCCGCTCACGTTTAACGTCGCGCACCCGCTGCACTGCGGATCGGCCGTCTTCCGCAGTCTGCAGCCGGCCATGATCTCGGCGACCCCCACCACCGCGATGGCAGTGTCGTCGCTGGCATCGCCAACGAGCAGCGGCTCCATGCCGCGCGCCCACCCCGTCGCCAGCCCCTCAAGAAGACCCGCAAGAGCCGCGTCGTGTTCGACTTCACCACCGAGGAGATGGCCAAGTACTTTCATATGTCCCAGCGCGAGGCCGCGCAGCAGCTCGGCGTGGCCACGGTCACCATCAAGCGCAACTGCCGCCGCCTCGGCATCGTCTGGCCCTACCGGCTCATGAAGTCCAAGAAGAACGCCATCGACTGCTCCGCCATCTCGCGCGAGGACGCCCAACGGATCCGCCGCGAGCGCGCCTTGGCTCGCGCGAAGGCCGGTCGCTCCCCGTCCAGTCGGAGTCGGTCGCCCACGGCGCGCTGGTCCTCGAGTGCCGCCGCAGACGCCGCGGCCGCCGCGAAGACGATGACCATGCTCGGCCACAGCAGCGACGGCGTCGAGCTCACGGAAGCCGGCCGCGCGTTCGCACGGCTGCCGTTGGACTGCATGGCCGCCGACCACTAGACTGCAACAGCAGATGCGTGTCTTCGATGTTCAAACCCGTGGCGTCCGCTGTAGCCTAGCGTACCATATCGCTGCATGTTTAGACTGAGCTCAATACACCCCCACTATTTAACGGGTCGACCATTGTCGCTGCTATCTATCTGATCGACATCCCTCGGGTGTAGTGGTCGAATCGCGCAGATCGGTCGCTGATCAGGAGCCGTGTCGTGTCGCCCACGGGCTCTGTTGCAGCCGGGTCCACCACACCCTCGCGATCGTGGGGCTGTCGCCGAGAGCGATCCCACGCACCGCCCACTGGCGAAAGCGCCTTCGTCTATCGAAGCTTTTCGAGGGGGTCGTAAGCGGACAGGCCCCGGTCTGGTGGGCTTTCATTTCGACTGCTTGATTCCAGCCTCGTTTCGCCCAGACCGGTTCCAGCTACACCCGACTGAGATCTGCCTCGCAACGGCAGTGGAAGTGGCGACTACCAAGCTGTAACAGTCCACTCCACAGCGATAGCGAGACCGAAGGCTTTGCAACGCGTGCCGAGAAAATTGGGGCGGTGATTTATATGAGCCCCGCGTGGAGGGCTCTTCCAGGGCGGACCGAGCCGTGGGACGGCTGTCATCGCGTTGTAAGTTGCAAGCGGATCATCTGCAGTGCAAGGGGCGCCGCAGTGGCGAAAGCAACGGCGAGAGCAACAACAATGCGTGTCGACTCGCACGACCAGAGCCCGTGCAGTGCGTCTAAAGCATTCGATTGCCCTTGCAGAACTCGACTGGTTAGCTGGTCGTCTACGCTGCTACACGACTTGCGCCTGCACGCGCCACTCGACACTCAACACTCACTCACGCCGCCTGTCGGTCCTCCGACTTGAACCGACAAACTACTGCTCCATCACGCGCCGGATGCGCGAGACCCACTCGTCGTAGTGAGCCTCCGTCACGGCTTGAAGGAGGATTCTACACGCAAGCGAGTTAGTCACAAACGATTTCTTTACACTCAGAACCAACACCGTGTGTTACCTCAGTTGTCGTCGCTTGTTGGTTTGAATGAAAATCTGTTGCAGTCGCTCCGCAATCGTGGCCTCGTCCTCTTCCGGCTGCAACTCTGTGGCTGTCTTGCGCGGAAGCTTCGCTTGAAGGTCTTCCACGCACCACACCACACGTTCGTACTCTCCGCGCACTAGATTGGACCACACCAGTCCTGCTAGTTGCTCGTCAATACTAGTTCTGTTTTGATGGGAAACAGACGAGTCGTCTAGTGGCGCGTGTTCCCAGTCGCGAGCAACACGAACCACGTGCTGTGCGAGGACCCATTCCTCCTGGTCAATGCACTGCTTAAGTAGCTCGGCTGCGCTCTCCATTCGTAACGGTAGAGACGTCCCGGACGCAGTGGAGCATTCCTCTAGAATCAGCAAGAAGTTGGCGGCTGTGCGTAGCTCAGAGCGCTGCTGGCAAATGACCAGCAAGTCCATTGGATCGCCAGCCGTCGGGAAAAGCGTCTTTAAGCGAGAAGGTTCGCTCTTCCGCGCTACATGGGCGACGATCTCACAGTACTCTGCAATGTCTCCATCGTCCCCTTCGCTAGGCCGTAGCAGTTGAATGGCTGTTTGAAGCATCTCTTCTGGACATCTTTTGGCATAGCAATCTTCCAGCATGGAATGCAAGAAAAGCTCTTGGGTGGGCGTCGAGAGTGCGAACTGTTTCCGTACACCTTCCAACACTAGACGCGCCCATGAAAGCTGTTCGTTCTGCACGAGGAAGCTCAAGAGTGTGTGGAAAATTGGCTGGACACGTGCGAAGATTTCGTAGCATGGAAGTAGCACGCCTGACGGAACATATACATCTTGTGATACACCCACTAGCAGGCCAAATGTCTGCTGGGCGCCAAGGACTTTCACGTCGTAATCAAAGCGCAGCATGCCATCCTTCGCAGCCGGGTCATCCACTGTCCCCACACATCCACGCAGGTTAGAGTACCCCTCTCTCAATTGCAGTCTACCACTACCACTGCCAGTTGCCGTTCCACTCAAAAAGCCCTCAAGAGACACGCCATACTCGCTGATGACTTGTTCGTAAAGCTCAGCAGTGGCAGGTGCAGTACCAAACTCAATCTCATACGTTTTGGCTCGCAGAGGATCATGACACGCCAAAAACGTCTCCAAGTGGCGGGTATCCTCTTCGAAAGCCTTTGTGTGAGCCATATACACACCATCTAGCAATGGAAGCCATACCTTCATACCTTCCGGACCGTAGAGTCCATAAATTAACCTGCAAGGAGCTGGCCACGAAGAGCAAGCTTGGTGAGTCGCAAACAGCCTCGCCATAGTCGTCACATTGGAGCACAACAGACGTTGAGATCGATTCTCAGGATCCCAAACAATCACATCGCCCCCACTGTCAAGGAAAGCAAAGCGAGGGAGGACTTCTTCCGGCGTGTACTGGTCCGGGACTTCTCCCCCACCAGCATGTTGACAAAGCTGGAGATCCAGCCTTCTTCGTCGTGGTCATGTTCGCGTTCGGCTTGGTACTTGCGTTGCTGTTGCTCTCTTAGTTTTTCATCTTGGATATGTAAAAATCTAGGCAATACTGCAAAGTCTAAGACTGCGTTGCGTTTGCATGTGCCAATATGTTGACATTCTGTCACTCTTGAAGGTAAATTCACTTGTCGCTTCAGTTCAATCTTCATTCGGAGATCGTTTTGCCTGATACTACCACCAGCATCCACTCCAAAACACCACAGCTCGTTCCTCGAGACGCAAAACAAGTTTTTCTGCGCGTTGTCGCTCTCCATGAGGAAGAAACAGTCGTCGGCATCATCCTGTCCACTCGTTAACGTCTTTTCTCGACTACGCGCCGCATTTTCACCCTCTCGAGCGAAAACTAGCTGCTCTAAGAGTGATTCCTCGTCCAGATGGTTGCGTGGGTAGGCCTGTAGGTGAAGCGACTGATGGTTCTCGCTAAAGCGCGTGAAGTTCACGACTAGCACATCGTCGGCCACCCACAACATCGAGTATACAAACATATCCTGCTCGTCATTGACGTTGCCAAACATCCGCCACTTGCCCGTAACCAAATTCAGCAAACAGAAGCCGCGCTGTCCAGCCACAGCCATTTGATGTCCACTATCGCTCAAAGCCACAAGCCGAAGCGGGCAACACTTCTCAAACTCTGTAGGCACGCTCCAATTCACACAGGAAGTTAATGCACAAGGGTCGTCAAGTGACGGCTCCGCCATCAAACGAACACTGCAACGTTCCAACAACGCCAAGTGCGATGCCCGTCCACCAGAGAGCGGCACAGTCTTCGCAAAGTCAAATTCTGCCAACGACATCAACGTTTTTCGTCGAGTCTTGACGTGCTCACGGTGCGCATGCAGCTCTCGCAGTCTTTTCTGTTTAGCTAAATACACTTTCTGAGCGACTACAGCATTCCCATACTCAGTAACTACATTCAGGAAGTGGTTGGGATTCCACACGGGGAAGAGAGCGAACATTAGTTTGACATATTTGTGTCGCGCAACACGGGTCGACGTGCCTTGGATCGCCTCCCATCCATCGAACTTTGCGCGTCGTTCAAACTCCATCAGAGGAGGACGCTCCTCCAGATCGCAGTCGCCATGCAGCACCTGCATCCGAAGCGCATACTCCCGAATACACAAGTTCTCCTCTTCTAAGAAACGAATGCCGTGTGCTTCCATAAACTCAGTAGAAGACAGCGCTTCAACTGCCAGGGGGAACACTTTCTCCCAGTTCAAACGCATGAACGACAGTGTCACCGCTTCGTTATCCGGAAGCTCCTTGATCACCCCTACAATCTGTTCGAAAGGCAGATTGACCACCTTTGAGTTGTCGTTAATACCAACCAGCAAGTCTCCGCCTTTAATCTGCCCACAAGCCTCGGCAGGGCCAACGCCACCATCTCGTGCTTTAGTAAAACTATTATCGCTACGAACCCAAGCGCCACAGCGACCAGGAGCTCCCGACAGGGACAGACACAGACCGTCTTCTTTTTGTGCACTTTGGCATTGACGATCTCAAACAAGTCGGTAGCCGTGGTTAACGCACCCTCGCTCTCTTCCTCGATTTCCCTTAGAATTTCATCTTCTGGTACCTGCACTAGCTGGGTGCACTGTTCGCCTCGGGGTACGACGATCAACGAGTTGCTTTCTTTCGTCCACAACAGTGTGATGACCCCAAAAGCACAAACTTCCTTCATGGCGTGCTCATCCATCTTAACGGGACGTTCCTGGTTATGCTGTGGCAAGCTTGACATGAGACGGCATCCATCAGTAGAGAATAACGAAAACCCGCGCAGTTCGTATCCTACAGCAACGCTTCGCCCGTCATGAGACCATGCAAGCGACGTTACCGAGCCAATATCCTCCGAAGAGTACCCCCAAAACGCGAGACTCAACTCGCGAATCGGTTCCAAAGTCAATGCTGTCGGAGTCGCTTCTCCTTTCTTCGTCGTTTTTCCCTTTCCTGCTTCATCCTTAATCTTCAAAGACAACCGAAACAACGACACGCCACCATCAGCCCAGCCAAGCGCCAGTCTCGACCCGCTGGCATCCAAACTCGTCTTCGTGCATCGTCCATTCGATGGAGTGTCCACTGCTTCTCTCTCGGTGTTCACCAGCGACATCAACTGGTCAATGCTCTTCCTCGCAGGGAAAGCAACATAATAAAACATTTCCCTCCTTCAAAGCTCGCTACAAGGAACAGCGACGAGATCTTAGTCGGCAAGTCGGCCGATGCACAGGTCAAATCGTAACATGACGGGGGCGCTGCGTCCTCCGGCACTGCTAGGTGAGCTCGAACGTCGATCTTCCAGATCTTGGTGGACTGGTCTGTATTACTGAACCAGGACCCCTGCGCGTCCCCATCGCCACTCCCAGCCACTTCCACGACGCAGATCATGCCGCTGGCCATCCCCACAAACAAATATTTACTACTGGGTACCGCACTCATAGAAGATGCCACGTCCTCGTAGTCACTCTGGGAGGCGCCTTGATTCAGCGGATAGTCCTCCACAAACTTGGCGGTGAGCTGCAGTTTGGACGTCTTGTCCTCGAAGCTGGGCTGGTCCAGCATGGCATTGGAATCTTCGATATTATTGTTACTGTGGCTGTCTGCTCTACTCAGCAGCGTCTTGAGGCCCTCAAATGCGTAAAACTCGACGCTCTGAGCGTCCTCCTCGACGACTGCGAGACGGTCGCCGGCCACCCAGACGGCAAACACTTGGTGGAGGGGACGCTCGAGGACCTCGGAGGTCGCTTCTTGGTCTTGAACCTGCTCCAGATAGCGGCCCTCGCGTCGACATCTCCCCAACAGCCTTCGACCGGCGCCTGAGAGCGACTTTGGGGCGCTCCAGAGAGACACAAAGCACGACGACACGCGCGCCAGCACCAGAGAGGACGGGTGCAGCGCTAGCGAGACGTCCTCCAGCCGCTCGTCGCCCCCAGCGGCGCGTACGTGCGCGGCGGCCCGCTGCAGAAGAACATGGCGAGGCACCAAGTGCACACGTGTTCCGAAAATGCGATTGGGCGAAATAAGAAATGGGTACGCGATGTCGAAGCGCATGTTGTTGCTGTTGCCACCAAGCACCGGGCTCGAACGCTTGCAAATGGATCGGTACTTCACAATTACGACACGACTAACGCTACGTCACTACTGAAGAGCCCTCTTGTCGGTCGACTAGTACGCCTGCTTTGCGGCGCTTGCTGATGCGTCCGTGGCGCCTGAGACGCCCTCTTTTCCTTGCTTACTCTCACCAGTGGGCAGGTTGTCCACACCTGGCAATTTGCCGCCCCGATGGGTAGACTGTCGAGACCAGGCAAGTTGCTGGCGCCAATGGGCAGACTTTCGACGCCAGGTAGCTTGCCGCTGCCAATGGGCAAGCTGTCCAAGCTAGGTAACTTTCCGATGGACAAGCTTCCCACGCCAGGAAGCTTACCGCCCCCGATGGGCAGGTTGTTGGTGATGGAACCGAGGCTGCTGCCACTTGGCAGCGACGGGAGCCCGCCCTTACCACCCCCGATGGGAAGCTTGTCGGTGATCGAGGATATCCCGCCAACGCCGTTGGTGATTGTCGTAAGGGAGTCGGGGCTGGGGAGGCCCCCGTCGGCAGAAGCTTGGACGCGCCATCCCCGCCGCCCGTGAGGGTCTTTGTGATGGAACTGATCCCGTTGAGGCCATCGAGGCCAGGCACACCGGCAGTGGTGGATTGTTGCTGCGTGGGAGTGGAGTCGCCCATGCCGCCAGTAATCTCCGAGAAATCGTACGCGCCAGCTCGCAGTAGCTTGCGCTCCGAGTCGGAGGCGACGACGCACTGGATCGCGGCGGCAAGAAGAGCGAGAGCGGAGAATACCTTCATTGGAGTTGGTGGTGGTGGTTGGAAGCTTGTCCCAAAGGAAGAAGAAATGGAAATGAGCTGGCTATGAAAGCTAGTGACCACCTTGTCGAGGATCCACAGGCTGCGAATACTGCACGGCTCGTTGATCCTGTTCCGCACCCGATAAGACGAGCCCGATGGCGACAACCTGTGGTTGAATCGATGGTCGGTGTCTGATGCCACATGTGCTTGTTGGCACCATGAATTGTCGCCAACTGGGCGAGTTCCATGCGATTTCAATTGTGGTGCTGCGGCTGCAGGTGTTTGTTTGAAGTTTGCTGCAGTGGAACGCAGCACAAACATGCTCAACGTCGACGACGACGTCTTGACGCAAATGACTTAGTTTTCGACGACAGCAACTTCCCTGCATACTTGCTCATACCAAAATCGGCATAATTTCGTGGACAGAGAAGTACAAAGTTACGTGAGCGAGTTAAACAACTTTCGGGCTCAAGGGGCTACGTCCTACAATATGTTGAGAGAAGAGAGTGAGCGGGTTCATCGAGACTAGAGCGCGGGGCGGACTAGGCGCAGGCAAAAGTGTGCTCTTCATTCCAAGGATTAAAGCATAATCTTTGGTGTTGTTGAGTGTAGGTCCTAGCTAAGCTCAACGTTGTCACGGATTGGTACTGCGGAAAGCTAAGACTAAGACTAGCACTTAGTTTATCGTCGGTCTTAAGAAGGTCACGTAGCTCTGCCAGAACATGTATGCAGGGTCTTTTCCCTGCGCCTTCACGCCCAGAACCGTTTTGAGATCCTCAGAGGCCACGCCTCGACTGTGCATACGGAGAAAGAGATGTGGTTGCAACTCTTTCGAGAGACTCGCCAGCTTGGGCTGGTTGATCATTGCGATGGCGTCGTCGGATAATTTCTCTGTCATCGCAAGGAAGATTCCGGTGGAGGAACCGAAGTAGTCATCTACACGATTGGCCTTCTGGTACTCGAGCGCGTATCTCAACCACGCGAACATGTTTTGTTTTTCATTGAGGTGCATTGGTGTTATTTAGCTCTGTTGACTAACGACTTTCAATAGCCTTACGACCACGCGAACACGGTCTTGTCATCAGGATGCACCTCGTTAGGCACAAGCTTGTCCAGCACCTTGCTTGGAATCGTCTTGGTGACCAAGGTTTGAGGTTAAATTTCACTGTGATTGTAGTGAGGACCCCTCTTTCGTCGGAGTCATCGGCGGCGGTGACCTTTGCTTGGACACGCAGAGACCGCTTTCCAGCGACGATGGTCTCGGCTTGGCTAGTTCCAGGAGCAGTTGAAAGTGCCGAGGTGACTGCAACGAAAATCGCCGCTGTCAGCAACAGAGCCAGCAATCGACGCATGGTTCTGCTGCTTGGTAGTAGGGTCTTGGCTCTAGAAACTTGATTGGTGGTTGGCAAAAGCAAAAGTGAGGTCGAGCTGCTTGCCTCGCAAGATTCAACTACTTTAGTAAGACAAAACTTGAGTTTTGTGAGATGGCGTAAGACAGATGTCCTATTATTTCTCAACAAAACTATTGACAAAAAGCAAAACACCTTAGTTTTAGTATGTCAGGAAATAAATGCGTTGAGGGGAGAATCAGTAGCCAGGTCGTCTTACGCCCCTAAATCCTATCCTATTGACTCAAATTCCGCCAAGCACGTTGAAGCGAACATGGCGACCGTCAGTCGTGGCCTGGACTCCCACGCACCTCCCGCATTACGACCTCGGGCCCACACCCCTACACCTGTACCTGGAGCACTCAGTAGTGCAGACGTTCGCGGTGCTTGCACAGTACCATCAACGAAGAAGGCCTACAAGAGCTACATTGATGGAATGTCCAAATGGATTAAGGAGAAGCTACCGTCCCCAGAAAGCTACTTCGGCACCGACGGTGAGATTAATGTGTCGATGTTTGAACCATCTCACTTTGAGAGGTTTCTGCTGGATAAGATGAACTCAAAGTCGCTAAAGGTATTTACCTTGGGAGGGTACCGAAGTACTGTCAAAGATATCTATCGACGGGAAAGATTCCACTCCCCCGAGTACACAGATGACCTAAAAACATTTTTTCGCGGGCTGAAGAGGATTGAAGCGGATAACGATCAAAATGGCACTGGACGCACGACAGGGAAATGTCCTCTGTCCTTCACTCTCTACAAAATTCTCTGCAAGAAAACGATGTGCATGCTTGATAGTGGATTTGCTCATTTGTACTTGGTGCTGCAGTGGAACTTAATGTGCAGGTCCTAGTCGATTGAAACCGTGCATGTGGCGCACCTGAACTGTGTTGACGATAATATTGGATGTGTTCTCCACAAGACTAAAACTAACCAAGAGGGCAGTGGTCCAAAAGACCCCCGACACATTTACAGCAACCCGCTGAACCCAAGCTTATGTTGTATTTTGGCTTTTGGTATTTATTTTGCGTCGAATCCAACGCTAGGTGCTGGTAAGCTTTTCCCGGGTTCGAACGAGAAAAGTAGATTTTCGAAGAAGCTGGCAGTGTTATTACAGGAGGAGACCAGTGGCAAGGCGTATGGCACACATTCTATACGTAAAGGGGTGGCTACGTTTGCTTCAAGTGGAAGTACGGGTGGTCCGTCAATGGCAAGTGTGTGTCTGCGCTGCGGGTGGTCTTTGGGCGGAGTTCAGGAGCGCTACATTCGCTACAAAGCCGCTGGTGACCAGTTCCTGGGCCGTGTAGTGGCAGGACTTCCACTCAACTCACCCGATTTTGCAGTGCTACCGCCACACTTTCCAGGAGTAAATGACAGTGTTATTGGCGAAGCTCTACAGATGATGTTTCCGTCGATGAGTAAGGACACAAAAATGCGCCCGATTTTAGCTCTCTGTCTGGCATCACTGGTCGAGCATGCCAGATTCCTGAGGCAAGTCATACCAGCCAACCACCCATTGTTGGCCTCTGCCATATTTCGAGATGACATTTTGATGGATTCACTACAACGAAAATTGGCGAGTCATCATACCTCCACCTTGGTCCCAACAGGAATTCCTCCATACATTCATCTATATCAGCAGCAACAGGAGACTCAAAAAGCGGTAGAACGCATGCCAGATGTATTGTTGAGCGGGATCTCTAAGCTTTTGGACGAAAAGGGGTTGGAACCGGAGCAATGAGAAAGAGGAGCTCCAGTCTACCATACGCGAGCTTCTAGTCGAAGCTGGGCTGTATCAGAGAGCCAGAGTCCAGACAGAGGATAACCCCCAGGCAAATCATGGCACCATCATTTATTGGAGTCACGATGGTAAGTTTCATCGGCTACCAGAAGATTTTGAGTTCCCTGACGTTGATGCTCTTGGCGTCTGGCACCTGTGGTGGTTCGGAAACGCATCTATGGGTTATCCTCCGTTTAAAGGTTTGCAGCCGTCTGACTTCGCAACAAAAGTCAAGCGTAAACGGTATTCAGAATGGAGTGTCTTGGTGAAAAATTTGCGAGACGCAGTAAAGACCGCTACTGGACGAGATCTCAAGCCACCTCGGAGTCAGCACGAAGCCGACCTTCTTTTCGATATAGCGATCAAAAACGTGCCCATGAAGAAAGCATCAGATGGAAAGACACCTAGTAGGCCTGATAGAGCAGCAACAACACTTAGACGAATTCGAGAAGCTCTGCACGAAGCAAGCCCCGAAGCTCGAACCGTGCCGTTCCGTCGTCGAAAGCGCAGGGCTACTAATCAACTTGACGACTAATCGACTCCTTTTTGTCCAATCCAATCAATTCAATTTCGCGTAACCGCGTCGTCTTACGAATGTTCGACACTCCTCGTTTGGAAGGATACCGCTCACATTGAGCCCTAACCCTTTCTTTCTGCGGAACAAACTGAATATGGAAGAGATGGCCACCTCGATGCCCGATCATCTACGTGCGCAAGAGTACTCGCGAATCCGCCGCACAGCGACGACTGTGCTGACCGAGCCCCCTGTTTCGGACGAAGCAGCAGCGATACTGGCCGAGGCCTACGAGCGAGATGCCACGTCGCCAGAAGAGTACCTGTCGATAGTGACGCAACAGCGAGCGTTCACTCCTGCTGCAACCAGCCATGCTGTAGTCATCAGCACTGGTTCGTACTGCTCTAACACTGCAGTGCCGGTCATACTGAAGACCTTCCTGCTAGACCACGGCAATGCAGTGGTCAAAGAGGTGCTCTCGCACCATGGCGTGGCAAAGCTGGAGAAGATTCCATCGGGTGGAGTCCTAGTTCATGTCCGCACAGCGGAGGGTGCGTCGAGGCTGGCTGGACAGGACATAAATCTGCTCAGCAGGAAATTCAAGATCAAGCGACAGTCACTGCTTATGAACAAGTTTTTATGGATGTTTCTGGCATTCACTCGACGAAGGAGGCGAATGCGTTGTTCTTGGCACTGTGTGCCATATGGTAGCGCGTCCACTGTTTTTGACCCCTCGAGATGTGAACATGGAGCTCAAGTTACGACACCAACGTGGCGTTACTACTTTGGATCAATTGATCCACCCCAGTGCCTTATGGTACATCACTACGTCGCCCATCAACTTGTATACGGGCGAATCTTCTACGTAGCAAGAGGCAAGCACTCAATGGAGCCACCAACCAGAGCTACGATGTACCGTCAGTCTCGATGCGCTGTGGTGCTACCATTTGGCACCGAACGAACTCAACCTGCTGAAAACGGCAAGTCCAGGAAGGAAAAAGAGCCCAGTATCCCTGCAACCAGTACTGCCCTCATTACGGCACAAGCAAGCTCTGCTGTTGGTGCACCTGACGCGGCGTGCGCGTCAGCAGAATTTGACTATGAACTAGGTGATGAACTCATGTCTTCTGATCCCAACCACAGCCAAGCAAACCTGTCGCAGGAATCGCAGGAACCTATCCGTCTAATGCACTCCCAGTCACTGCTAGTGATGATGAACCTTCAAGTTCAAACTGGACTACCCATGGAGAATTCAACTTCGACATTGATATGTCAAAACAACTTGAAACTGGTTTCAAGCGTGCGGAGCCTTCCTTCCCCATGAAAATCCTTTTACTGCCCTCGAAACGCCGGATTGTGGCTTTGAGCTGATACAACCCCAGACAAGTGAAGGTGCGCCCACTGGGGTGGTGATAATACCGCACTTGAAGCAGAAGAACCGTGGTGAACAGGCGAGGCCTGCTCCAACAAAGAAACGAGCAACTGGGCACGACCAAAGTGCACCAGACGATGACATCACTTTGGAAGAAGCCTTGCTTCTGTCGGAACAAGAAGCCCAACTCATGACGCAAAATAATCGTGTTGCAAACAATGCGCAGCACCACCAAACAACCCAAATGTTGCTAAGTGGGTCCAAGAATATGGACCAAGTTGTTAAGTCAGTGTGCACATTTCCATCGGCATGGACTAAGACATTCTTGGAGGACACCAACGCAGGAGGAGAACAAATATTGGAGCTAGCAGATATTCACATGTGGAATCGCGTTTTGGCATCCGAGGATATGGACGACGACGTTGTCAGAATATTCCATGATCGTATCACCAGCCTCAACTTGCCC
Source organism: Phytophthora quininea (assembly GCA_011947345.1). NCBI lineage: Eukaryota > Oomycota > Peronosporomycetes > Peronosporales > Peronosporaceae > Phytophthora > Phytophthora quininea. Next base: position 118,989 of record JAAVTG010000644.1, read on the forward strand.
ATGGATAACTCCCGTGACCAGTACACGTCGTACATAAAAGCTGTGTTTGACCACCTCCCGACGAAGGACCAACACGCGTGTAATATGCTACGCTGGCTCAGTATATTTGAGCTGCTTGAGCTTAGTATGTGCCCATCAATTTTTACTCAGCAAAGTTGGCTACAATACCTCATGGAAGATGCTGGTGCTGGTCTGCCACACAGAAGTGAAACTTCTATCAGATTGGTCGCTGTTGCAACTGCTGAGGTCTGTGCTAGGAAAGATGGTACTGACCGCAATTGCCACAGCTGCTCCTGGTAGTGCGCTGTTGAAAGGCCTTGTGGCCCTCCGTGAGAGTGCGCTATCTCAGCACGATCTCCCCGTTCTATCTACTACCTTGCTGACTTCGTCATCGCCCGTGGCCTCAATGGAGGTGGACACATCCAATTAGGACACTGTGCGAAATGGATGTCGGTCAATCATGTAAGATACTGTCGTGGAATGTGCGTGGAGTCAAAGGCGGGGTTACCCGTTGATTTCAGCGCACCTCAAATATTTTTGCTTTTCATGGATCTAAGAAACTCGATTTAAAGATGAGCAGCATGCTCAAAGGTTTCTGTATTTGGTTCGACAAAGTTTTGGAGGTCGTGTATTTTTTCTGACAAGAACGGATTATGTCGACAAACAACATAGCCGAAAAGTGGGGTGTTGCAACAATTATTCATGGATCGTGTCCAGCTCTTGAAAATGCAGAGGTGGTGACGCAGGCTACAGTTCCAAATCGTTACCTCTTGGTACGTCTCGAGTGGGGAAGCAGAATATGCTACATCCATAATATCTATGCTCCCAATGATGCTACAGAGCGAGTTAAGCTTTTGAAATGCTGCCCGTGGAATTTGAAGAAAACGCCGTTCATATTGTTTGTGGGGACTTCAATTTAGCATTGAATCCTGAGCTAGATGCCACGGCTTCAAACCCAAGGCCAGATCCGAGTCGGAGGGCGCTACAGCTGTGGCTGGCAGAGATTGACGCCATCGATGTGTGGCGGCTGCACCACCCAAACGCGAAAGTGTACTCCGGACCGAGGCCAAGAAAGAACCGAATTGATTATACGTTTTTATCCGATAATTTACAGTTTGAATGCTACCATAACTCAGGCTACTCTGCATGGGAACTGGGAGGTGATCATCTAACCCACCACGTCGAGCTAACGTCGTGGCATCATCCAACTGGGACTGGATTTTGGCGATTACCTGATTGGCTACTTCAAATCCCACAACTTCAAACAGATATCGAGAATGAAGCAAAATAATTACTACCTGTTCTTCAAGCTTCTCACAACCCAGGAATAGAGTGGAAGTCTTGGAAAAGAAGATAAAGCTATACCTAAAACGCTGTCAGCGAAGTTTACGGTCCACACGCAATGCTGACATCAAGCTTGCCCGGGAGCAACTGGAAGAATGTGCTGCTGTGGTGGCGAAGGAAGGTTCCAACGAACAAGATGAAATCGATTGTTACTTTGCGAAACAAAGGTATCAAGATGCCCGCAAAGATTGGGCGAGCTTTGGAGCCAATCGCGGGTTTGAGCAAGCAGTCATTGCTGCAGAAAAAAGTGCCAAGTTTTTCTTCAGGCCTCCTCGTTACGAACTACGCAATACCCCATTTCGAACTATTCGGAAAGCAGACGGAACGCTATCTACTGACCCAGCCGATATTTGCCAGGGATTTAATGAGCACTGGGGCAGAAGTTTTGGTGACTCTCGAGTAGAGACTGAAGCCAATGATGGTAGCATTGATATGGAGTCTCAAAACATACTCCTCGATACAATTGATAGGCGACTAAACTCTGAAGTAGCCGATGAACTTGATGAAGATCTAACTGCTGAAGAATTTGCGAAGGCTATCAAGAAGTTGAAGTCGCACTCAGCCCCCGGGCCAGATGGATTTACAAGTGATTTTTTCGTCTCGATCCAGATTTATTTGGTGCAATTCTCTTGGAAGTTTTCCGATACCAAGCAGAACGCGGGATTCTGTTGCCCCACCAACGGTACTCGTCGGTGGCACTGCTCTTTAAAAAGGGGAACGATCGGATCCTGGAAACTTTCGCCCCATAACATTAATGCCTGTAGAAGTCAAGATTTTGTCGCGAGTACTTGTAAATCGCCTCAGCCCGTTGATGACAAAGTTGGTACATCCTGATCAAAAGGTTTTATACCAGGGCGGCGAATAGATCAGCAAGTAATGTTAGTTTGCGATCTCCAGTATTTGATGACATCTCAAAACCACAAAGGACTAGCAACATTTTTGGATTTTGCTAAAGCCTACGACAGAGTGAATCGCCAATATCTTTTCCGTGTACTTGAACGCCAAGGTTTTGGAGCGCGCTTCCTGTCATGGATCAAGTTGATGTACACAGAATCTGAGTGCTCACTCATGGTAAATGGATGGGCTCAAGACTCCTTGACACCTGGTCGAGGGGTTAAGCAGGGTGATCCATTATCCCCGTATCTATTTGCTCTCTACCTGGAACCGCTTGGCAATCTCTTACGAGCACATCGGAACCTAGGAGTTCGCGTAGATCAAGATTTATGCATACCAGTAGCCTTCTTTGCTGATGACACAGTGTTATTCGCAAAGAAAAACGTCAGCTAAAAGAACAACTCCAACTTGTGGAGACGTATTGCGCAGGCTCTGGGGCCCAACTGAACCAAGCTAAAAGCGTGATAATGAGTCTTAACAACAGGTACTCAGCACCAACCATTGAACCACTACGCACTCTGGTACGCGGTGAAACAACGCGTTATCTCGGTATTCCATTCGGCAATTTTGATATCTCTACAGTGCTCGCGAATCAACTGGACAAAAGTTGATAACACGGTTGAAGCTTTGGCAAGGTAGAGCAAGAACCCTGCTTGGGCGAAGACTGATTGCACAAGCAGAGATTTTATCACTACTCTGGTATTTTACAGCCACCGTGACGATTCCAACTCGGTTTATAAATCGCTGGCAAGGAATTGTTAATCGATATGTACTGTACAACCGAGTGAGCATTGGGAAAGCAGGAATAAGTATTGTCATGAAAGGATTAGCTGCACGACCCCGAGAAGCGGATGGTATTGGGGTTTCTGTCGTGAAGATGATTATCCAGCGTCAGCACTTCCAACTTCTGCAGAAAATTGTAGCTACGATTAGCGCTGCTACTCCTACAGATGATGATGTATGGTATCGCCCACTGTTGGCATTGCTCCAGCGACGATATGGCAAATTCGCGCGACCTGCTTCGGGTGATTTTCTGCTCCAAGAACCTCCGAAGCCAGCAGGATGGAGGACTACAATGCTCCCCTTGTGGTGGCGGCATGTTTTGAAGGAGTGGAACCGTATTCAATGGCCAAGTCGAACGTCTCTACACCAAAGTAGAACCAGTACGTTGCAGTTCGTGCTATCTAGTCCGATATGGTGGAGCAAGGTACCAGCGTTTCACTTTTTGTACGCTCGGGGAGCCACAAGATTCTCGAAGCCGCTTGGCGCAGGATCCATAAAATTTCGCAATTTATGCCGCACACTTGCAGAACACCAATTTTGGTGTTTTGCAGACTTCCTGGATGGTAATCACTGTTGGCCGTCGTTCATTACTTTTACACTAGAATATGTTTAGCGCTTCATCCTACCCGTGGATCCCAAATCGTTCTGCATGATATATTTCGACTTTATCATCAGTTGACGCAAGTTTTTATCGTGTTCTACCGCATCCTGAAGCTGGGGGTATTCGAGTTGTGGCAATTTCAAACACACCACCAGTATTTGGAGTAAACGTTAATTGATGGGTTCCAACTGAGCCAAAGGCGCGCTTCTTCCCATACTTGCGAGTTCAAGATTAGACAAAACTCCTTCAAAAAGTGCCAGATATGGTTCATCATCCGATGGAAGATTTAGGGTGCCCTATACAACGCGTTCACCAAACATTGTCGAGCTTCCTATCACTTCGTGGGTTTCTCCTACCTGTGGTCCATGACAGAATGCTGCGCCTGTACTTTGGTGATTTGAGTGTGGGCTCGCGGCTTTACTTTTTAACATCACTGGACCCAAACATTCAACAATGTGTTCGTCCTACGTGACAAGCTATTGAAACGGTTAAGCACTGCTTTTATACGTGCCCAGCCTAGAAAGAAATGTGGCGCCAAGTGTGGGCTCCGTGGTCATCAGTCTTCCGACCATTTCTAAGCTGGCGGCAGTTGCTTTTTCCAAAGCTACAAGATATCCGCGCAAGATGGAGAGATAAGCAAAAGAATTGCTGCTTCTTTGGAAAGTGCAAACTGCTATTGTTTTCCACGCCACATGGAGATTGCGAAACGACATTCATATCCGTGAGACGGAGGCAGAATGCCTAACGTCGCTAATCTGCAAAGTTCCTTTAAGATGCACTACCAATTCATTTACCAGCTTGCGACGGATCTTCATTGCGATTCCTCAGCGATTGCAGAACTAGTCCGGCAATTGGGATTTGATCCTCCGACGGACATTCTTCTAGAACGGCCGCAGAGTATTCGGATCCCGCGAGTTTAGCTGAATTCTGCGAATGGATTCTTGATTAGATAGATAGTCTAAGCTACACCTTCCAGACGAGAGAATCCGCTAACTAGTTAATGAAATCATTTCAACTCAACTTATTTCCGGAATCGCACGAGATCATGGAAATCACAATTGAAATACTATTGCTATTGTGGAAAGCCCACACAGCAATTGTATTCCATGCTATCTGGCGTCTGGGAAATGATACTGTCCTCCGAGACATACAAGTGGACGCTCCCAGTATCGATGGAGTCAAGAACTCGTTCAAGACCCATTGCCAACTCATGTATGACCACTCAAAAGATATCCGGATACACAAGTCGGAACTCTTTCAAGCCTTACACAGATTGGAATTCAACGAGCCTGCTGCACATGATGAAACGATTGTCGGAAAATAGCTGCGTCTGGATTCCTCGCGAATGAGCTGCTTGCCGACCTCGATGTGATTCCTTATAGTTTAGTCACTTACGAGAAATCCACACAACTAGGTAATCGAATTATATTCTACTCTACTATCAGTCTAAAGTAATTGTAGTAATTATTAATATTGAAGCATGTTTTTGTATTGCATTTACTATTCTGATAATACTTTGTAAGAGTTCGCACAATGCAAATTACTAGTGGTTCAAAAGTGAACAATTAATAATGGAATGTGAATAGGCAACGAAAACGCATCTCCTTTTGGTTGAGTTGTGAAAAGGAAAATTTACCTAAGCAATCAGATGTCCATTCGAGTATGGGTAACAAGTTATTATGCAAGCTATTAAAATTATGATACCCCGAGGGGGGTACGCAGCCCGAAGCACTACCAGGTCCGAAATGTAATACGGATCTCCATTTTCAAAATGAAGGCTTCGTTCAAAATCACGTAGAGCGTGTTGATGGTCACGATCACCGAGAGCTGCGACTCTTTCAGGTGGCTGATGACCGGGTTATACTGCAGCACGATCTGGTGCAAGTTGACGAGACCGAGCGGCACGAACACCACGACTTCATCCAGGCGATTGGGTAGCTCCCGGCGAACCGTATGGCGTAGCTGTCTGCACACAGTCACTTCCAGTCTTTGTCTTCTTGGTCGCACGCGGTGGTAGTGCATTTTCAAACAACAAACGCTCAGCGCCAATGTTGTACGTCATGATAACCACTGTGTTGGCAAAGTCGACCGTGCGTATGTGGGAGTCCGTTTGACAACTTTCCGCACCCTGTCGTCACCCACACCTGTCCCCACTGACGCATGAAGCAACCCGGGTTGATCTGGTGGCGACTGCAGTCATAGGTTCATAAGGATGACCTCCTCCAGGGAGCGCCTTAAGTAAGTAGCTAAGGCCAGAATAATCTCAGTTCGCAATTCGCAAATTCAAACACAAGTGCCTTTGGCACGTCAGACAACCGTCGTCCAGCAGTTGCAGCAAAATGTTCAGCACCTTCCGGTGGGACTTATCGATCTCATCCATGAGCGCCACGTTGTAGGGGTTGCGGCGGATAGCCTCCGTCAGCTGGCCGCCAACCTCGTAGCCAACGTATCCTGGAGGCGAACCCAGCAACTTCCTCACGCTGTCCTCTTCCATGTACTCGTTCATATCGATACGCACCATGTGCATGTCGCCGTTGAAGAGCTCGGGCGTCGAAGTTTTCGCCAGTGAACACCGATTGGGCCGAGGAACAATACTCCACCGGTTGGTTGTCCTAAGCTGGCCCGGCATGGGATCCTAGGGCGGTATCGCAACCAGCGTTCCCTGCGATGTCCTGGCCAACCTCCCCGCTCCGCTCTGTTCACGATGCAATCTGATCTGCAAGCTTTAAGTCGCTTCTTTCGGTCACCAGCCATGATGGACGGCCCATAGTCAACACGCTGCGCTCCGACTTCGACGACACCCCCACTGGGAGCAACCACATCTATGCCATCGTCGTGTGCGTCTTTGCGGCACTTGGATATTCTTCACCCACGACCAGGGCGTGACGTCGTCCACACTCATCATGGATTCGTTCATCTTGGAGTCGGCCGGCCCTACTACATGTAAGAGGGTGCACGGGTGCACGCGCTCGATTTCCAACCAGTCGAGTAAGTTCTACGCGGTCTGGTACAAAATGACGGACAACCTAGGCTGCCTTGTGGACGTTTTCATTGGCTGCATCATGGCCGACAAGTTGGGCGTCGCGCCGACATCTACTGTGCGGGCCCGATGTTTTGCGGCTACACGTGCTGGGTCGAACCTAGCACCCTTCAACAAGTTCTAGGCACACACGTTCATATACTTAGCGCGCATCGTCCAGGGTTTCGGTGTCGATAATTCGTCCTTTTCGCTGCCGCTGTTCAGCGCCAAGGTGGCCCCGAGGAGCTGCACGGCATGCTCTCGGGCTTCATACAGATGGCGGTCGTCATCTTACGCTTCCTGGCCAACGCCGTCAACATCATCGTGTGCAACCACGACCGCGGCTGGCGCACTATCAACGACATCCCATAGCACCACCCATTGTGGTGCTGCTTGGCATCTAGTTCGTGTCCGAGAGTCCTCGCTGGTGACGTTCCAGCGCACGCTTCATCGACTATGTCGATTGCACGAATCTTGTAGTTAATACCTGCGCGAAAGCGATATGTAATCCCGTAGCTGCCGAGTATGGCTGGTTTAGCAGCGGCCAAATCGATATCATTCCTTGAATCACTCCTTTAGTTTTCGTAGAATGCTTAACGTGTCCATCAGTCACTGATGGCTCCTTCACGAGTACTTGCTGATAAAGGCGCTCAAATCCCTTGTACATGTTCACAATACCCGTTCAGCGTCATTACAACAATGTATCTCAGTTTACCACGGCCAAGCACGGGCTTCAGCAGGTTCGCTGCGTTCGCGAAGTCTGCCCGGCGCCAATAATCAAATTCATATAAATTGGCAGTCCTTGACATTTCTGAAACGATGGTTACACAAAGGTTGCCACATGACATCTGCTGCTGAGAGGTACTGTAAATGTTGTCCGAATGTTGTTTGATGACATCCGAAATCTGCAAGGCCTTAAACGACAGTTCATCGAACTGCGAATTGTTTTACCAATCAAGTGGGTTATAGGTATATGTTTAAATCATGGCAAGAGCGCTATAACGCGTTCTTGTTACAAACCCCTGAAAAATCCTTGTTAGTACCAACATTACAGGCTCTACGATCTAAATCCACGTTTTTATATTCTTGTAAACAACTGCGACCGCTTTCAGTTGGCTTTGGTCTAGTAGATGGCTGCGGGCTGTTCTGATGCTTTAGACCAAAGTATCACTGAAGCATTAGTAGCTAGGGCTACGCGAATACTGGGATAGCACTTTAAATACTGGTACCGGTGATTTTTTTCAGCATCTAGTGTGCCTGTGGTATAGGACTCCATGTGAAAACTCGTTAGTAGTACGGATAGACTCCACGCACGACAATACGTCGCCCGGATAGGTCAACGAGAGTTGAGGCTTAAATCTGAAGACCTAGATTCAGCCCTAGCACCGGGACTGACTGGTCTTGTGATTCGTTCTCGCAAACTTCCCAAGTAAGCAGACGCCACTAGCACGAGCTCGCTAGCGCGCCAAACCTCGCTAGCCCAACAGCAGAAAAGTCTAAAGCCAATTCAGGCCGACTGCGAGTCCACCGAGGTCTCAGCCTGCGATGACCTTTAGAGAAGCGGGGAGACACTTGGCCCCGAATAGAAGCACTGGTAATTCAGCCTTCACGCTATACACACTCAACCTTGCCACAAACACTTGGCTTGGCCGAGGGGCGAGCACTGTCCTCACGGATAAATGTGCCCACGGACAGACATAACCCGCTCAAACGGCGCGGATCCAGACGCAACGTACCGAAGACGATTCCGCTGCCGGACTAGGCTTTGTGTGCTTGAGGGGAAATTCTGTTCTGTATATGTAGTGCCCATTCAGGCTTATGTAAATCCTATCTTTCCAAACAAATATGCACTGAAATATGATCCGTTTCCTAAATGCGGCCTCGTTGAACCCACCGCCGAGGTCCCCGAAGAGTCTTCGAGCTCCCAGACTGGCCACCGACGTTTCGGAGAGGTCGGATCGTTACTACCGAGTCTTCTCAACCATCACAGAGGTTCCCAACAGTCGTCGGGGCTTGGAAAGGGTCGCCTGGATCTTTGTCCGTTGGCCAACGTAACGTCGACGAGTCATCGGAGGTTCTGAGAAATGACCAATCACAGTGCCTTCCGTTGGACATAGTGGGTCGATCCACAAAAGAGATCCCCGTCCATGACAGCTGAGACCTCGCCAGACTTGAAAATCCAGCCAATCAGACTTTACTCCGTTGGGGATGACCCAGGGCGAACCCTCGCCAGCCATCGCGCGGCGTAGCGAGGATTCGCCCCGCTTCTCAGACAAATCACTATACCACACGCCATCTGTCCTCGAGGATATGTGGGATTATTGGCAGCTACAAATATGATAGGCGTATAGAAGGGGCGCGATTTTTTATGTTTTAATCGGCTACGTTTTATTTCGGTCCATTTTGGATGCTTTCCATGGTGTTATGGCTATATTTCATGGAGGCGTTAGCGATTGCTGTTGAGTGATCCAATGCCTCGTCTTGTAGGTTGAGCCTCCCCCCACACACACACTCACACACAAAAAATCTTCGCATCGTTGCTTTGCGATTGAGAATAACTTCACATATGCGTTGGCAGTCTCCGAGCGAGCAAACATGAACGTTATCGGATAAAACTTCTGCTTGAATTTCAGAGTTAATGTATACCTGCGGCCGAAGGTGTCGAATGACACAAGAGTCCAACCACCACAGTGAAGTTTGTACGTTCCATCCGTCACACCCAAAATACTGTGGTGTTGGCCGATAATAGTCCTGGACACAGCTCGAAACAGTTTTCTCGACGTGAAGATTATTCCGATTGATTGGTTGCGATTGTCCAGTTTGTCCGTGAAACAATCCAGTACCAATAGTTCGTTCTGAAAGCTGAAAGGCTGCCGAGTAGTACACGCTGAGTCATAACCGGGGCTGTATCACATGTGCTCAAAACAGTTTAGCGACGTCGCACACATTTGTGGAGTCGCCCATTCCATAACGTCCACGAACGTCGTGATCGAGAATTCACCCTGCTTGCGTAGCTTCTGGGCGCGATTCTTGAGCTGATCCACACTTGACAACAATGGCAATAGTTCTTCTGACCGGCTGTATCGCATACGCAGTGTGTTCAAAAACCTTTGCGGGCCTTGGCCACCGAGCAGCATGTCGATATCCACCAAAAATAGTTTATGAATGCCACGTCTTTGAGCCTTAGGAGGTACAGCGAATTGTGTGTGTGCTCCTCTTCTCGTTAGCACAAACTTGCCGTTGTTGCCCTTAGTATGCGCGCCTCAGCCATACACGCCACGTGTGAGGTACACCTCCCTCTTGAACCTCTGGTGTTGTTGCTTGCAAAAGTATAGTGGTCATTCTCAAGGACGTCCAAAGGTTCCCTGCTTGCTCTTTCGTGTTGAAGGTGATAGGATGTCGCATCACCGCTGCGTTGCCATTGCTGACCCGAAGGTGAGCGGTATCTGCTCCATCATTGTCGTTGCCGGTAGCTGGTTCACCTTCACTCTCGTAGGGGTACTCGTCGCAGCTACTTCCATCTTGCACATTCCAGCCATCACTATCATCTGATGGATAGAAAGGGGAGGGGGCTGCCGCTTGACGAGCTGATCAACTCGTTGCGATCTTGATCCGATTGATTTGCATCGTCGCTGGGGAATCATCAGCGGACTGCAGATTGGCGGTGTGTAACGACTCCAAAGAAGTCTTCAATTTCGCGTGAATTCCTCCATCGGGCTTAACATGTCGCCAAGACCTGACGCGCTCAGTACACTAGCTGACGCCCACGTCGTGTTTAGCGCTAGAGGGGTGGCGAGAAGCTTGCAAGAAGACGGAAACATCTAGAAAGGTCGACGTCGACGACGACACCACCCACTTTGACGCCCTCGTCCGTCGCCTGGAGATCCGCAAGAGGGCTCGCAAGCGTCTGACCCAGCTCCTCAATCACGTCGACGAAGAGGTTGCGGCTCTGGAGGAGGCTGTACAGAGCCTCCGCCGTTTCATGCCTCCGCCGCAGAGGAACGTCCGGCCACCCCAGAGTGGATGCAATCCGACAGCGAGTAATGTCCATTAGCCTAATACCATGGTCACTACAAAGTACAACATTTTTCTGAATTTCGGTCAATTACATTCTGACATATATTATATTAAAAATTCCTTTCCTAATCGGCTACCTCCACAATCCTGGCGTGGGTTGCTGTGGTTCAGTTTCTCTTCGTTCTTGGTTTTCCTCGCCACCACCCCGGCACCCTCCTAGATAGGGCGACTGCGCTTGGCGACTCGAGGCATGTTGAAAAATGAGTGTACTAGATGCCGTAAAAAAAAAGGGAAAAATTGTACTTTTCCCTCTGAACTTCAATGTCAGACTTAAATTCAGACTCAGTCGATACCTTACCGACTACATATAATATATTGGATTTTCTGTACGAAAACTGAACCGCCAGTGAAATTAGAGATTTGACACATTGAATACCATGCAGTTACTGTGAACGCAATACATCCCCATAAAGATTTGTAATTTTTTCTAAATTAAAATAATCTTTTCTGGTATAACAGCAATATCGAACTGATTACCGTTGACATTAATCCTTGTTGGGTTATCCCAGAGAAACTGCGTTAATACAGACTTATCAAATTTTCAAAACTATCGCGATATATTCCTACCAGTATCAATATCTTAGACTACTACTAGAGACTTGCTGTCTGTCCGTTTGTCGGTCGGTCGGTCCGTCGCCGAGTTTCGATGGACAAGATCCGGCGCTGCCATTGGCTGCCGAGCGCCAGCGACGGCGGCGCCCATTCGCCGAAAAGAGTTTCAGCCAATCACTGCCGAGCGGAGCGAAGGCGGCCCGAGAAGGTGGACCACACGAATAGTAGGGTGGTCCACACCAAACGTACTTAATGAAGAGGTCGACAGTAGTCCCCTATACACATAGTCCACACACAACCAAACCCAAACGCGATGGAGCGTGGGAACGTTACCTGCGCTCGCTTGCGAAGACGATGCTATACAAAGACATCCTCAAGGATTTCGTTTGGAACGAGAAGCAGTGGGTTCGGCGTAAGCAGTAGAGAGAGGCACTAGAAAGAATAATCCATGTAACCTCCCGGACGCCGAGAAGTTTTTCCTCCGAATATTGCTCTGTAATCGAAGAGAGCCTACATCGTTCGAGAGTTTACGGACAGTTAACGGCGTCGTATGTCCCACGTTTTGGGACGCAGCGTTACAATTGGGATATCTTGACAACGATCAAGAGTGGTCTGCATGCATGACAGAGGCTGCAAGTTTTTAGATCCCATGCCAACTTCGACAGCTCTTCAGTACACTGTTAGTGTACTCGATGCCAAGAGATGTCCGTGGGTTGTGGGACCAATTCTACGAGGAATTGAATCGGGACATAGCGCATAAGCACTGGGATCTCCCCGAGTCTACACGAGAGACTGTGATGTTTGAGACGCTAAAAAGCGTTAACGATTTGCTAAAGGTGAGTGGGTATGCTGTGACCGATTTTGAGATTTTGACCTTCCGCAGTTGAGTGATTTCCCGAGTTTGGCTCGAGAGTCTCTTCTCGACAACAATCTCATACGCCGCGAGAAAGGCTACAGCGCAAGGACATTGGAGGCTATTGTTCGCGACGAGGCCAAGCTCAACGAAGGGCAGAAAGCCGTATTCGACCAGATCATACAAGCCGTCGAAGCCGAGTTAGGACATGGGATATCGACGACCAGCGCTTCGCGTAACGACGGGGCAGTTCATCCACGCAGGAAGTTTCACAAAAGCTTCTTTGTTGGTGAGCCTGGTGGAACGGGAAAGTCTACATTACTTCGACGCATTTTGGCCAGGGTGCGTCTGGATGGGAAGATTGCACTTGCTGTTGCGTCCAGTGGAATTGCATCTCCACTTCTCATGGGCGGGCGTACGGCGCATTCTACTTTCAAAATTCCGCTGAAACTGGACAAGGATTCTACGTGTTCGATTTTCAAACAATCGCATCTGCGCAAGCTTATCCAGCAGACCAGTTTGGTCATTTGGGATGAAGCTCCGATGACCCATCGCCACGCGTTTGAGGCTGTCGACCGAACGCTACGGGCCATTGTGGATAACCCCAGAGAGCCTTTCGGCGGAAAGATTTTTGTCCTCTCAGGAGATGTCTGCCAGATCCTTCCTGTCGTGAAGAGAGGCACGCCTGCAGAAACGATCAACGCGTGTATAAAGGAATCGCCTCTGTGGAGACACTTTTGCAGGTTCGGTTAACACAGAACATGCGCATTGGGAGCGAGGGGACAGGAGAAAGCGACGAGGATATCCTGTCTTTCTCTGATTTTTGCTTGCCGTTGGGGAGGGTCGGCACGGAAAACGTGCTGATCTTGGCAATGACTACATCAAGATTCCTGCTGATATGCTGATCCCGAATCCTCCTGTAGAAGACGATGAGGACGAGGAAATAGCTCCAGAGGCAACACCAAGGGGTATGGCCCGCATCATTGACGCAATGTATGCCGACGTTGGGAATCCGGAGGTTGCGACGGATGAATATTTTACCAGCCGAACGGTTTTGACGACTACGAATGAGACGGTACGGAGAATCAACGAGGCACTCGCAGCTCGACTTCCGGAGACAGCGCGGGAGTATTTGTCAGTGAACTCGGTGGAGGAGGATGACGGAACGTCGTTCGAGCAGGAGTTTCTCCACTTGGTGAACATGAACGGGATTCTACCTCACAGACTACTGCTCAATTAGGGCATCCCCATCATGATGATGAGAAATTTGAACCCGGATCTTGGACTGTGCAACGGAACGCGTCTACGGATCGTCGACTTGAAGGACCACGTTATTCGGACAACAATTATGACTGGAGAACGAACAGGCCAAGAAGTACTCATCCCGAGAATTATGTTCGTGAGCGACGACGACAACTCCGATTTCCCCTTCCGGCTACGACGAAAGCAGTTCCCCGTGCAACCAACATTTGCCATGATGATTAACAAGGCCCAAGGTCAGACGGTGTTAAACTTGGGGCTGTACCTGGTTTCCCGTGCTGTTCGCATGGCCGGTTATATGTGGCGTTGTCTCGCGTGACCTCTCGAAGCAAGTTCAAGGCATTGATTGAGTATCCAGAGTTCGTAGAGCCGGACGGGGAGTGTACACGAGAAACATCGTGTACACGCAGATTTTTGATTAGGAATCGAGGTGCATTTCTAGGCTAGATGTAGTAGCTTGCCACTGCGAACTAGAACCTAGCTTTATTTTGGACAAATGGCACTTGGCAATTTTCGTGTTTTTATAAAACATTTTATACACCTGTGTACGTTTTAGATTAAACTACTTCGTAATTCGTGTGAAAAGCTAAATCATCCCGCCGGAGCATAGCGGAGGCAGGCGGTCCACACAGCTGCATCCAACCATAAACCACCACCGCGTAGCGGCGGGTCCCAGCTAGTAAAATGCCAACGCAACAATGTTGAGCTGTTCGACAAGGTGACTGCCTCGCTGAGAGTATCAGGATCAACCTGCAACTCATCAAAGCATCCTCCTCCTAATCGAAGCAGAGCAGATCGACATAAACTTCCCCATCGATTTCCGAGTTCAAGGCTCTTCCTCCATATCATACCGGTACTGTACGCTGAGCAAGTTGACTTGTGGTTGATGACCTGGACTGTGAGGCAAATATTCGTCATATTTGAGCGACGCTTTCCCTCTGCGGTCCAGCATGTCTGCAAGTCTTATTCTCCAAACGACCCTGTCCGCGAGAGCGATGCATCTCAACTGCATCGTCGCCTTCGCGGCTGGACTTGCCGCCTCCACCCACGCCAAAGCCAAAGAGCTTAAGTACGACTCGGTGTTGCCATTTCCACAGACAAAGGCCACGACGACGGAATTCGCGGATGCGCTGACTTTCAAGTCTCAACTGAAAGGCACAGCAGCCTTTCATACTCTCGGTTCGCGACCGAGAGAGTCTTTGGCAGACCCCGGATTTACACCTGGGACTTGATACAACGAATTTATACGAAAGTATGTACAGTACATATAATAAGGCTTTACCAGCCACTGTGGGTTGCGAAGAAATGCGCTTCAGAGTGGAAGAGTTGCTTTGAGGGCGTTCCCAACTCATTTAAGAGGACTACTATCTAAATCAGCCGTCAGTAGTGTGCGTCACAGGGCGACTTTCAATGTGGTTGCATGCATTTTTTTAGCCAACTCGATCTCCTTTTGGCGCGCGTCACAGCTTTGAAGTCGTGAAGTATGATATCCTGTTGCTATACAACCAAACGATCCCTTTTATCAAAGTCTACCCGTCCCGAAATGACCGCTCTTATCATACTAAAACTAGCTGTCCAGACAATCATTACGAAATGGATACAATTGAATAAACCGGACGCATCTTTGTATGGCGAACGACCTCGAGGCTAAACTGCCGCGTTGATTTGCGGCTCCGGTGGTCAAGAAGCATGTTGAGCTCCATTCGCCGTCGCGTGCTGTCGTCCGCCAAGCGTCCTGCCGCGCGGGCCTGGTTCGCGTCATCCGCCGACGGAGCTGGCAGCGAGGCCGAGCAGGCCATGCACAGCTCGCTGCAGTCGCGGCTGGGGCGGTGCACGTCAAGGTCACGGACGTCTCGGGTGGCTGCGGCTCCATGTTTGACATCGAGGTGGCGTCTCCGCAGTTCAGCGGCCAGTCGCGCGTCAAGCAGCACCGTATGGTGACCGAGGTGCGGTCCTTAACCTGTGCTAATATCCGACCTTGCTTACTTTGGCTGCCACAGATCCTCAAAGAGGAGATCAAGAGTATGCATGGCCTCACGATCCGCACCATGACGCCCGAGCAGTTCCAGGCCAAGTGAGGCAGCTCTAACGACAAGGAGAAAGATATATAGACGCGGTTCTAGTCGGTTGTGGATCAAAGCAGTCTTTGCTCTAGGCCTGGGCCTTGTACTTGGCGATGCCGACGTCGTTGATGATGCAGATGTGGTCCAGGTCGCGGAAGATCTCGTCGTAGTCGAGGCAGTAGCCCACGACGAACTTGTCAGGGATGTTGAAGCCCACAAAGTCCGCCTTGAAGCCGCAGCTCTGCGGGTTGCGCTTCTCCAGCAGACTGGCCACGTGCACGGACGCGGGCTCGTACTGCTGCAGCATGGGTACGAGCTTGGCCATGGTGCGGCCCGTGTCGATGATATCCTCGACCAGCAGCAGGTTCTTGCCCTTGAACTTGGTCAGGTCGGCGCCCGAGACCTGCACGTTGCCCGTGCTCTGGGTGCCGTCGTAGCTCTTGACGCGGATAAAGTCAAAGGTGAAGGGCACGTAGTCGCACTTGTTGTACTTGTGGAAGAGCCGCAGCTTCTCCACCAGGTCGTGGAAGAAGGCGCTTCCGCCCTTGAGCACGCACAGCAGGTGGACAGTCTTACCCTCGTAGAAGTAGCGGATGTCCTGCGCCAGCTTCTCCACGCGGTCCGAGATGAGACCGTGCGGGATGAGCACCGACTCGAGCGAGTCCAAGTAGTGGTGCGGCACCAGGAACTGCGACTTGTCGAAGGTGGCGGCGTCCTCCACGTAGATCTCGCGCTTCGGGTCCTGCAATGGAGAGGCAGGTTTAGCATAGGAAGGATGAACCAGTCAGGCAGAGTCTGCTGGACGTACGGCCATGGTCTCTAGTCTATCGGGCTAACCACGAAGTGAATTGAATGGGCCACCCGTCTGCTCTTAGACTGTCGAACATGATCGTAGACCCGAATAACTGGTCTTAAAACCAAATGACGCCAAGATGTTGCTGTCACATCGTGGTGGTTGCCCTCGTTCTGGCATGATTGCTTGGGCGACCACAAGCAAAGCTTTGAGCGATGCAGTCAGTTTGCAGGAAGAGCTAACTGGCACTAGTACAAGGCCACAAAACACGGCAGTACTGCTTGGAGTGCGGTGCTTGCAATGAGGTAGAGCTTTCTCTTGTTGTGCCTCATCAAGTACGTGGTAGGCAACATC
Organism: Phytophthora quininea; assembly: GCA_011947345.1. Lineage (NCBI taxonomy): Eukaryota > Oomycota > Peronosporomycetes > Peronosporales > Peronosporaceae > Phytophthora > Phytophthora quininea. Next base: position 135,582 of record JAAVTG010000644.1, read on the forward strand.
ACTCACTCAATTATTTTTTCATGATCGACTGCCAGTGTCACGTTTCCAGGGTGAAATACGCCAGCGATCAATATTTTCTTCCCTGCTCTTCGCACGCACAAAAGCGAACACCATAATTTGGCAACTTGAGAGCGTATCGCGATATCTGAAGTTGTGCTCGAAGCAGCAAATTCATTAATGAACAAATGCAAGTTAGGCTGCCGCAGCAACAGCTATGCTGTCCCCTGAACAAAGCTGGTGGCGCCCTGCCGCGTCGGCACTGCACAGTAATCCTCGCACTACATGAACACCGCTGACGTGGAACCATCTGCGAGTCCTGGGAATTGCTGCAACCGCATACTGTAATGGTGTTCAGGCGCAGCTTACCTTAGCAACTCTCACTTTTGCTTTTGCTGCCCACCCTAGAACCAAGAGCTTATTGCCAATCATGCCTCGGTGGCTGGCTCTGTTGCTGACAACGGTAATTTTCGTCGCAGTCACCTCTGCAACTACTGCGGAAAGCAATCAAGTCGAGACTGTCGTCACCAGAAAGCGGTCTCTACGCAACCAAGCAAAGTCCACCGCCACTGATGGCTCCGAAGAAAGAGGATTCCTCACTACAGCTGAAACTCAAACGTCAGCCGACGATGACACCATACGTGAAGTTTGATCAGTTGATGGCGAACAAGGTGGATATCAGTGACGAGACAATATTCGCGTGGCTCAAGTACGCACTCAAGTACCGAGCGGCCTATGGTAAACATGCCATCTCTGCTTCCAGCTCGTCTATTTTCACTGAGCCGGCGCAGAAGTTTCCCGAGGAACGCATCGCCTTGTTAGTTGTAGTGGGTCTCGATACCTCGGAACACACGATAGGAAGCTGGCACTTCCTGTAACCTGAGTAGTATTGCTCGCTTGTCTTGAGGTAACTTCTAAAGTGTTGATCACGTTGTAGGTATGCTAAGCTCACTACTGAAGGTCACTCGTCCTCTAACTTCTATGCCAGCTCGGCCTCACGTTCTATGCGGCCCGATGCAGTGGTCAAGGCTAGGAAGAACCAGCCATTACATGGTGGGGTCAATGGACAAACAGCCCAAACTCCAAAATCTCGCGAAAGAGCTTGAGCCGCATTTGTTTAGCGCTTTGCGCAGGCGCGGTGTGGACTCGGACTATGTCAAAGCGATTTTGCACGTCAAGACGGAGGGTAGACCGACCGCTGAACTACGCAAAGACCCGCATACTTGTTGTGCAAACGTTTCGAGGGCAAGCCCAGTCGTAGATATTAGGAAGGCTCTGCAGCTTTGACGAAACTTTGGGTTTTGACTGCGCACAGTCGCCAATTGATGAGAATGCAGCTACATTTTGGCAAAGTCTTCTTGGGAAATGTTTTCGAATTAGATGTGGACCCAGCAATACGACCAGGAAACTATTAATTGACAGCGTCGCAACGCAGGTTCAGTTCCCCACGATGCATTGCGAGTTGAGGCGCAAAGATAAACATTGTCGCCAGTTGATGCCAAGCTTGCCTCGCAAAAAGACTGGTCCGTTCGATTGCAGTCAGCTGCAGATCGCCGCTTTATCGTGGTCCCAGACGTATAATCCCGGAGATCTGCCGAGACCCAAGAAACATGACACAGTTACTGTATTAATAATTGGCGATATCCATGATCGTGTCCATAGACATCCAGCTGTCGAGCGCCACAAGGGCTCAGTCTTCAGACGACACTGCCAGCTACATACATGTGAAGTATCCCAGACGTCGAAGGACGATGACGACGATGCTGTCGCCTCCTGCCCGGCACCAACACTAGTACCGCGTCAACACGGGATCAACATAACCAGCGCCGCACCATCGCGCCGCCTTCATAATCTCCACCGGAACGAAGACCTCGGGCGCTGCCCCAGGGTTAGCCCGAGTACTGGAGTACTGGTAGACTAACATCTAAGCAATTCCCTTCGCATTTTACTTTCACGAACTCGAGTGTGCTATCCCAGCCTTCGCATGAACGCCATTTTGCAGAAGCAGAAACCCGACAAAAATCACTGTAACGTCGAAAATCTTTACTTTGGTTTATTGTGACGAATCTGGCCATCCTGAATGAAATATTGGCTTGCTCAAAGGTGCTAGCGGTGTTGCTTACCTTAAATTAGCACGATCACGGCGTTGATCTCTGGACGGTGTTAGCGGCGATATTTTACTTGGCAGCTACCGTAACGTCTTGCCGATTTGTGAAGTGCTGACTTTCAGAGCTTTCCCTCGGCGAGATGCAACAAACACGGACACGTTTGGATGACGTTGTTGGACTGGCTTCACCCTCGTTTCTAGACTGGAAAGCGAATTGCGAGCAATTGGACATGGGTGTGATTGTACTCGTGGATTTTTGTTTGTGTGGTGTGAACCTTGGTCTCCAACTTTGGTTCGACCTTGACAAGAATACCGACAGCTTGATAAGCCCTCGTGGGGAAGGGGCTGACAGATTGGTTCGAGTCAAGAAGGCCACCGTGTTGATGATCTACCTGCTTTTAGCGGAATCAAGTCTCATACATTTTCGATAAATATTCCGACAGCACTATAGCATCGTCCAGACTTCCCAATGAGCCTGACGGTGCGTACTCAACCAGTACATTCTAAGACATCTCCGACTACTTGTAGTAGAACTTCTCCACGACGCGGAACACGCACCGGTCGACGTTGTCGGCGAGTCGCTGCCAGATGCTCCGGCGGTTGGATTTGGCTTCGTACAGCGGATCCAGCGCATCAGGGACAAAGTAGTGGCCACGCCGAGTGTTCATTGTCGGGTGGGTGTGGCGTCTCGACGTACTGGCAGTGTTTTGCTTAGTGCATTCAGGTCCCAGTGACTGGGCCAGTCGGTTGACGGGCGACGCAGCAAAATTGTCAAAGTTGGAGACGGAGATGGAGCCGCTGCGGGCTCGGTGCGCCTTGACGCGATGTTGGTGGCGGTGTTCGCGGTAGTTGCTGATGGGCGACCCATTCCAGTCGTTGGCTGTTGCATCGATAGCAAAGTAGTGTGGCATGGTGATGCAATGTTGGACTTGTTTCGGTGTGGGTCGTTTGCAAAGTGAGGTGGTGGTAGTGAAGATATTGGCTTACGATGACATCCAAGTAGTTCCGGGGCGTTTGGAGATGGCGGTTGTGGGCGGATATGCATTCGATATTGCAGCAATCTAGTGAATTGTTGGGGATCTCCACGGCCGTTGTTTAACGTTGGTGTCTGAGGCGATTTATTGGATCTCGGGCGTATCGGAGTCCGTATTCATCAGCTGGCGGTTGGCCTTGCGACCGACAAGGGACCGCCACAGCAAAGCCATCCAGCTCTTTTCGACGCGCAGCATACCTATCGACTAGCCGGTCGACTTTCAACACAAGTCGCGCACCTGGATGAAAGCACTACTTTGTTATGTTATGAATCGGTCAATATACTCTGCCTTGCTACCACATCCATGGTCCGTTGTCGGTGCACTTACTGCGTCTTCGCCTTATCACTCTCGGCGGGCAGCGCCGCCTTGACAACAGCAGCAGCCCCGGGAGTTGGCTGTAGTCGTTCTCCTCGCCTTCTTCGCCACTCTCCAAGTCGGTCTCGGTCTCGACGCTCTCCATGTCGGTCTCAGACTCGACGGTCTCCGTGTCGGTTTCGCAGTCACAGTCCGTGCTGGTGCTGACGGTGGTACTGCAGCTTTCTTGCCCGAGTGGCGCGTTCTCCACTAAGTGCTTGATCATCACCCCGACCTCTTTTCCCTCGTAGATCGCGCAGCACCGCTCCAGCGAGCACAGCAGCGGCAGCATGAGAAACTCGAAGCCCTTCGAGGACAGCGCCACGCCCCGACGACTCGCCCTGAGGCGGTTCTTGAGCGCTCGGTAGGGCCACTCGAAGTTGTAGCGCTTGCAGTTGCGCTTGACGGTGATGACCGACACGCCGATGCGTTTGGACGCGTCTTTCTGCGAGAGGTGGAAGTACTGGCTAAGGAAGAGTGGTGACAAGTCGAAGACCCGGCGGGTCTTGCGGGGCTTCTTGGTGGCGGCGGCGGCGGCCTTGCGCTTCTTGCCATCCGTCTTCTTGGTGTCGACAGACCGCAGGGCGATGGTGGTGGTGAGCATCGTGGTGGTGGTGGTGGGCTTTGATCTGCAGGCGGCGGATTGAGGAATGAGCCGACGGACTCGAGCAGATCTGTCCGCTTGTTGTTGCACACGCGCCAACAGCGACTGACCTCGGGGCGGCGGGGGTATCTCTTGTATATATCGGCTCCGTAGGGGCCCGGCTAGCGCTGCCCCATGGGCACACCATCAGGTGGCACCATAGTTGAAGCAAAGTGATGACCCGAGATCCACTATTTGAGGGTACAACTTCAACTTTGATCCTCATATAGTCGGCTTTCGAAATTGTGCGCGTCACAGACGCCCTCGATTAGCGCTGTTTGAGGCGATCTGCGACTTGTGTGGGGGACTTGTAGAGTGGTCGTCTGATATCGGCGGCAACCCCAGAGCCGTCGAAGCATTGGAAGGCTCGGCGATTGCGCGAGGGCTCCGGCCGAGAGTTGCCTTTTTGGTCATGACACCCCAGACAGCGAGGATTAGCGGAGACCGACCACGAGGCGAGCTCCGAGGCGGGTTGCAGCGCCACCCGCAGTCCTGCGGCATCGGTTGTTTCAACCTGCAGGACTCGCTCTCTCCATCGCTTCGAAGGTGGTGACGACCGACGCAGGAGACAACAAGCGACTAGTGATGAGACTCGGGGTGAGATGGAGATCGACGGCCACCAGTTCCGGGTGGTTCGACGTAGCGAGACCGATGCGTCTGACAAGCGAACGATGAGGCTCCTCCGCGGTCGCATCAACTTGGGTGGTCAAGTTCTTGCCCTTGTGTATTGATACCTTTGTGCTAGCTTCCTGCGTGTGTTTGCCATCCTGTTCCTACTGCAGTTTGCCGCGGAGCAGGTCCTTATAGATCTGCAGCGACCGCGCGCAGGCGGACGGCACGATGTTGGAGCACCCGCGCACACAGGCGTTGCGCAGGTCGGGCGCGGGCGCCTCGTCGTCGTAGGCTCTGCACGCGTCGATGCAGCTCACGCCGTCCGGGCAGTTGGTGGCCGTCGGGATGTCGGCCGCCGGCAGCTTATCGCAGGCCAGCTTGGTCACCGTGAGCGAGCCGTACGAGCAGCCAGCCATACAGGCCGGGTTGTGCGGGTCCCTTTCGTTGCATCCCCACACAAGTTTTGGTTAGTCTCCGCCAGCCACCGTCGAGCGAGCGCCGCTAACGTACCGTGAGCATAAATTTCGGCAGGTCTCCTCGTGCCAGCGGGACTGCACGCCGCGCATGCGGCAGCGAGAGCGCAGCAGTTCGAGAGCCGACGGATCGCGCTGCAGCGTCTGCAGGTCCACCGTATTGGAATTAGCTGGCACGGGAGCCGCAGCAGTCTGTGGGGTCGGTGGCGTTGCCACGGGCACTGTCGAATTCGCGGCGGGTGGGGCCAACGGGGCGAAGCGCGCTTTGAACGCTGCAATGACCTCTCGGTCCATGGCGGTGCGAGCGCCAATGAAGACGCCCCCACCGAGCAGCACGAACAGCACGAGGGCGCCCAGGTAGTTGGTGATTCGACGACAGCGCTTGGCCGGCTCCATTTTCTTCCAGTACTCGTCGGCCTCGTCCTCCCAGAGCGAGCCGCGGCGCTCGCGACCCGGTTCCGTCGCGGGCTGATTCGCATGGCGTCTTGTGAGGGACATAGGCGTTCGATCCCGCAGCGGCTGAATTCCTTCCCTTTCCGACCGGCTTGAAATGCCACCGCCGCCCGGCTTGAAGGCGGCGCGAGTGCTGGGGTCGACGGAGGGAATCGCACAGCTATATATTGCAGCAGCTCTCGCTATTTCCAGGACCTGCAACGGCGTCGCTCTTGTCCCCGCTTTAGAGCTGGGACATCGCCTGTCCAAGCGAGGATGTCCTGTGCCGGCTACTTGATGGCCCCCGTTGTTAAACCACTTCAACGTGGTCGCGGTTAGTCGACACCAATGAAAGTCCGTGCAACGCGGCGAAGCGAGCAGGTCCCACGTGGTATCCGCTAAGGCCCCGCTTGATGCCGGTCGGAATCACTTTCCGCCACCTCTACGGGATTCACGTTCCGTCCTCGACAATCAACTGCTCGGCCGTCGCTCTATAAGATGAAGAGAACGGTTCCGCTAGTCGCAGAGCCCCCGTGAATAAGGTCCGGACTTGATCCACTGTGCTGCGTTGCATCTCGTGGCAGCTAATGGCGTTGTGGGCCCTTTAGCGTCATCGAGCGAGCGTTCGAGCGATCCTCCACCCCGTATGATTCCCAAGTGGCCCCGCTGGAGTCGAACTGCAGGCGCTTGCCGTCGAAAGTGGCGTCGGCATCCACAAATTCGCGTGACAGCTTTGACAGCAGGTCGGGGCCGGATCTCTGCGTGTCAAGCGACGTCTTGAGCCCTTCAGCTGCTCTATATGTCGCTAACGCGGACTTGGTCCACCCTCGCTTCGATCCACCCGCCTCTTTTTGCGGCCGGTAAGCTCCCCTAGCGACCCGGAGACGATGACCCGCACCAAACACCACGAGGCTCTCGTGCCCCAAAGGCACTTTGTCGCCGCCGTTTCGGTCGGTTCACTTTGCAATTGCCACGCCAAGCCCCACATCAACAGCCAACAACCAATCGGTCAGCCATGGTCGCTGCTGTTCCACCCAAGGCCAAGAAGAGCCGTCGCAAATTCTTCTTCACCGTCGAGCAGCTCCAGATGTACTCGCACATCCGCCAGGAAGACGCCGCGCCGGCCATGGGGGTGTCGTCGATCACTCTGAAGCGCATCTGCAAGGAAAATCACTACCGGTGGCCCTACCGCACCATCAAGGCCAGACTCCGACGCGAAGCCCGCCAAAGGCCCAAGCCGCCAAGGCGTTGTCACCACCGTCACGACCGACGCATCTTCCGACCGACTCGACATTGGAGCTGCTGCTGCAACTCCGAAAGGAGAGGAAAACGGACGGGTCCCCCACATCGGTCAGTGGGCTCGCGACCCCTTTGTCGCCGATGAATTTGGACGATCAAACTAGCAGACGTTCGCCACAGCCTCGGTTCCCACTTAGCAATGACCCGGTTCCGTCTACGACTAACTTGCTGCCGGACTTTGTGTCCTTCATCCAATTGGCGGCGCAAGAGGAACCGCTGACACCGACGGTCAGTCGCTTGATGAGACTGGCGACTCTGGGCGAGCAGCGACCCCAGTCGAATCCACCACCGGCTAGGCGATTGCGCTGTGGACCAAACTGCTGCCACCGCCACTGAGCAGGAACTCGTGACTAGTCAGATGTTTATCTTTCGTGTGTGTTGAAAGGAGTTTAGTTGTGTTACTGGCGTGTAGGTTTGTCGTGCAGTAAGTGGAAAACAAGTTTCTCCGTGTTTCAAAACTCTCCGATAAGACGTGAAGTAAGTCTGCAAGGGTAACAACCATACTATTTCCAGGAGCATGCCAGCAAACACGTCCACACCAAAATCGACCAGCAGAGTCGCCGAGTGTCGACATGGTACAACAAGCATGGTCTGGCGTCGGACCCTCGCAGCCTGCAATTTCGACTCGCCCGAATTCAACACACCGGTCTGTTCAAGAGGTTTTATCTGGTCTACTCAAGAAACACGGCGGCGTCGCAGCGTTGGAACTGTCCCCGGTAATGTTTCGATTCGTGTGGTTGGTGGTGGTTGGAGCCCATTCACTCTGCGCCGCGTTCCTGGTTGGATCGGCTTCGGTTTATCTGTACCTGACGGACTCAGTCATGGCCTACTACGTGCAGCTCTGGTCTCCGAAGCGAGGGAATGAATATTACACCTTCTACGCCGTGGTGTTTGCACTCGTAGGCGCCCTTCACGGCTTCAGGATTTTACAACTGATCTATCGATCGATTCAAAAAGACGACTAGCTTTCCGGAAGCATATCGTGAAAAGCACCAACTCGATCCTTACGATACGAAGCAAGCGACTCCAATCCACGATGCCAAATGGCGAGATTGAGGCAAAGCTCGCTGCGCAGCGGTATCGACAGAGCGTCAGTCAAATATGTCTCGTTGGAAGACAAGCGTGGGGGTCATTTCAAGGACTGTTTGGCGTCGAGGGGAGACACTTTCTCACCATGTTTGTAGTTGGAGAGATCGTGGAGTTGGCCACTCGGACCTACCAGGCCTACAGATCCAGCCGATTCATGCCTCGAGTCTGGCTCAACACGCTCCTGGTGGTTCTGCTTGTGGCGAACTGCTGGGCTACACTGGCGGTACATCACTTTATCCGGAACAAACCAGCATTTGAGCGTGTCGTGGCGTTATTCGCCGACGCGTTCATTTGTATCGCCATGGTGGTGGTCGTCCCAACTCTCGTGTTCACACCCTACCTGGCAATATTCGACACTGTGCACCACCGGTTCAACAGCACCGTGTCGTTTTATGATCCGACCTTCATGGCGATTCTCGTGCTGGAAGGACAGCTCGCCTTCGCCTCCAATTTCTTCGACTTCATCTCGAAACTCATTCCACACGTCGCCATTTATTTGTCGCTGATCAATGTTGGCGCTCTGGTTACTCGTCGGTCCAACGCTGTAGCTGCCGTGGCGACACCTTGGATGAAAGAATCGTCACCCGTTGAAACATTTGCAACTTCTCAAGATGCAAAAGCTCCAGCAGAAGTGAAAGTGACGACAACCATAAAAAGGACGAGACGGAATTATGGGCCAAGAAGCTGACGAAGACCATTTTCTGTCTGTGGGGGATCGTGGTGCTTGTGCTGCATCTGTATGCCATGATCATCTCCCAGTCGTCCGATATTCACGGCTGTCGAGCTGCCACGCGCCCGTGGTTTATGAGCCACGTGTCGTGTTCGAGTCTGGTGATCAATTGCCACATGCACGGGGTTGATTCGCCTCCTGAAAGTATTTTCAATGCCATCGACTCGCAAGCTCTAGCGACGTTGACATTGGCACATTGCCCAGCACTACACAAGCCCAATTCATTGCCTCGCTTCAAGAACCTCATGATTTTCCACGTCTACAACTCGACTGTTGTCGAGTGGGGAAATACAAACACCACAGCATCCAATCCCAGCCTGATGACGATGATTATCTCGGAAACAACCGTCCTGGGAGACTCTGCCATTGGTTTAATGCGGCCTCCTTCGCTCGCAACGATCCAATTCAGCAACACCAACCTCAAGACAATTCCCGAGTATCTTCCATGGAGTTTCCACCCCATGGCGGTCGTCGCTTTCGACTACAACGAGCTCACTGACTTTCCAGCGTCTCTCATGGCACTGCAAACATACGCCATTTCACTCAAAGGCAACCGACTCGAGACAGTCCTTGAACTTGCTCTTATGCCTCCTGGACAGACGATCTACGGTCTAGAGCTGAACGAAAACCCGCTGAAAGAACTACCCGACACTTTGGCGTCACCGACGAACTTTTTCATACGACTGGATCTGCAAAATACTAACATCTCGTCACTGCCGCTGTGGACGCAGACGCAAGTGCTGGGGTGATCTACATGTTTGGAACTCCTTACTGCGCCAACACTCCAGTGGAAACACTTCAGAAAAATGTCTTTTGCTTCCCTCGACCAGCGACAGACCCTGGAATGCAGTCACCGGAGCAGCTTTTCGCCCCCATGTACGCGTACGACCGATACCAACTGTTTGGAAAAGGAATTTGACAGTGATTAGCGTGAAGAAACTACTTTTCTCACCCTTCTTACGGCATCTTTTCGAGCTGTTTAGCGCTGTTGTTGTCGATGAGCTATTGAACGCGACTCTCGAGATACTCCTCTACGGCGTACTTGAAGCTCTTCCACTTGGGGACTTTCAACACCCCATCGCTCGACGTGTAGAAATCAAAGACATCGCCCAGTTTGATTTTGGCATGGCAGAACTCGATGGGCGCGTGGTTGGGCCACAGCGTCGTGACTTCGCCGATCTTCATCTCGTGGAGCTGGCGAATGAAATTCAGTAAGAGTTTCTCTTGCTGCTCTGGCTGTTGGCACTTGACGCGATGTCCCAAGGTAAAGGTCCAGTAGTAGGCGTCAACATGAGTACTGAAGCACTCGCGACGGTATTCGCTCCACGCGAACCACTGCTCGGCATTCTCCACCTTTACGACGCGAACCATTGAGTCGATCGGATCCAAAAGGACGAGTGAGGCTTCTTCTCACAACAAGTTCAACGCTATGAGCAAGCGAAAAGTTCATTGGGCTAACTCATCGCCTGAATCATCCTTAGACTATCCATCCACTCGTCGGTCTGGTCAACCGTGGACCTACTGCATGTCTTCGAGACGTTCAATGCCGTTCTCCTCAATGAATTGGCGCACTCGACCGGGGTGGAACCTGATGCGAGGATCATTCTCCAAGTACTCGCCGACGGCGAACTTGAAGCTTTGCCAGTGAGGAACTTCCAACACCCCAACGCTAGTCGTGTAGTAGTCAAAGACGTCTCCGAGTTTGATTCTGGCTTCTTGAAAATCCATTGGCGACTGATCCGGCCACGTATTGTTCATCTCGCCAATCTTCATGTCGTAGAGCTTGTTGACATACAGTACCATCGAGTCTTCCCCGGGCCATATATTCTTCATTTTTCGCTCGTCCATTCAACGTCGAGAGTGAACCTCCACCGTTTTACGTAGAAGAACCAACGCTGCTTATAATCGAAGACCTTCACGATTGGGGACACGTCCATCGTAGCGCAGGTCGACAAAATCGCGAAATGCCAACGAAAACTCCGATTTCGAACGGGATAAAAAGGCGAAGTAGTGCAGACGAACAAGGGGGAGCTTTTTAGTCTGTGGAATGACTTTGAGGAAATGCATTTCTTCCTTCCCTGCTGCATCTCCTCTGGAGACGGCACCTTCGATCTTGACGACCGGGCAAGAAACATCCGTCATGGTCTGCTGTCGTGCTACCTGGGGAGGGTTTATCTTCACACGTCACAGATCGTTGTGATTGGCTAATGTCTGCTAATTACCCATTTTGCATTTCGGCGGGAAGCTATGGTTCGAGCGAGCAAGCGGCTGGCAGAGAAGGCGGTGGCGGTGGCGATCGCCACGAGCCCCAAGAGCAAGAAGCAGAAGACGGTTGTGAAGGCCGTCGTCGCCAAAGAGACGAGCGTCGAGAAATCGTCCTCCAAGACGGACGCAAAGTCTGTGTGGGGCGCTCTTCGCGGCCCCGAACCCAAAAAGGGTAACTCCATTGCCTGCAGGACCCATTTCCGACGAGCTCCAAAAGAAAATCGACGAATATCCTACTTTCGAGGGCGTTTCTAAATTAACATGCGACGCCAAACTGAAGCTGGTCGCATGGAACGTCAACGGCCTGCGCGCAGTCCTAAAGCGCGAGGACAGCGCCCACCTGCGCGCCTACGTGGCGCAGGAAGACCCGGACGTTTTGTGTCTGAGCGAGACCAAAATCTGCCGCGAGGAGCTCCAGAAATTGGAGGATTTCCTGCCGCAGTACAAACACCAGTACTGGTCCTGCGCCGTCAAAAAGGGTACGCCAGCACGGCCATTTTCAGTAAGACGGAGCCCATTTCGATCAAAGACGAGATCGTCGTGGGCGAGCACGAGTCCAAGGGCGTTTCTAAAAGGAAAACGACGGTAAAGATCAGGAAGGTCGCTTCCTAGCACTCGAGTACCCAAAATTCTGGCTGGTGCACACGTACGTGCCTAATGCTGGAGGGAAGCTCGAGAGATTGGACTTCCGCACAAAACAGTGGGATAAGGCCATGCTAAGGGAGATGAAGAAAATGGAGGAGACTAAACCCGTGATCTGGTGCGGGGACTTGAATGTCGCGCATCAAGAGATTGACATTCACGACCCCAAGGGAAACAGAAACAAGAGTGCAGGCTTCACAGATGCCGAACGAGAGAGCTTCGGCAGCATCTTGGAGAGCGGCTTTGTGGACACGTTCCGACACTTGCATCCGGACAAGCAAGAGTTCTCCTACTTTGGCTACCGCAATAATATGCGTGCAAAGAACAAAGGCTGGAGACTCGACTATTTCGTCGTGTCGGAGAAGTTGATGCCGGCGGTGGTGAGTTTCCGTTTCTTCTTGCTTTTGCTAGTGTTTCCATGCTGATACGTGTCGTACCATGTTACAGAAAGCGTCTTACATTCGAGGGGTGTCATCGGCAGTGACCACTGCCCTGTTGGTCTGGAACTCGGCGAAATTGCCTGAAGCAGTAGCGAAGTGGTTACAGAAAGCGATTTGTTTGTAGTGCACAACAGACACAGCAAAGTTCACTGACAAATACAAGGCTACCACCATTCAGAACGTTTCAATGTTGACTTGGTTGTTCTTCTCATCACTGGGGTCCACGTCTTTGAAGTGGTGGGTGCTGTCATCACGTGGCGTGAGCACTTCGCTGCTTCGTTCTGAGCTCTGTCGGGCGTTCTCACCCTCCTCGCCTTCGCTTTGTCGGACCTGGTCTCGTTGCACGAAGGGCGACGTCGATCGGTACTTGTCCGAGATCCACAAGCGCAGAGTCTCAATATACGCGCCGTCGTCCTCTTCACTGCCCACACTGTCGTCTTCCAGCTCAATCTCCGTCATGATCTTGATATCAGTCCGATGACTGCACACGCTCATTAGCATCGGAACGAAGATCTTGCGGACATCGCGAGTGATGCTCGGCATTTCGAGCGCTCGGGCCTTCAGATCCCGCGAGCTTTTGCCGTTGACGATATCCGCCACCCAGTTGAGGCAGAAGCTGTACATGCGGAGGTTGGAGCGGCAGATCTCGAAGCGCATGAGCTCCATCAGATCGATCTCCTTGGCCAACCGCGAGCAGCGTTTAAGCACAAGGTCCTCTGTGCAGTAGAAGAGGTCGTCCGAGTTTTCCAGTCCATGGCCCCCTCGAGAGTAGCAGGTCTTGCACAAGCTAAAGCCCACACATCTCTCGCACGAGTAGCGCTCGCCAACAATCGGCGCCATCTTGCAGTACTGGCAGGACGTGCCTTCGTGGATGAATTTGGAGTTTTTGAACGTCGTCACACGCTGCTTGGCACCGGCTGCCATCGTTCCAAGCAGTTTGGCAGCGCCTAAACCGCCGCCCAAGCCACGCCATTTGCGGCTCGACGGGGAGACAAGCGGCACCTCCCCAGCCTCTGAAGAAGAGTCCATGTCTTCGGTACTGTGCTCACTCCCTTCTCGTGGTGATGAATCGGGGACAAGTTCGCCATCCTTCGGCTTTGACACATAAATCGCTTTGTTTGCACTAAGTTCCCGCACACTATGGGGCACGAGTTCACCTGCATTCTGGCCGGACGGACCCGTGAACGAGTGACCCTTACCGAAGCGCTTCTCGCCGGGCATGTTCCCAGCAAGGACAGAGTCACGACGCCGCTCGATTTTGATGCGGACGTCTGTCACCAACGTTCGGCGCTCCAGTGTAGCGTACGTGATCCTCAACGAGTGGTGAGCCTTAAGCAGAGGGATGAGGAAGCCGCGGAGCTCTTCTTGTCTGGCTGTCGGCACCGCGTTGAGCAGAATCTGAGACTCGTTAACCTGCTGAGCAGAAGCAGGATCCAACAAGTTTGTTAAGATGTGTCGCGCATTCTCCTGCGACTCGTACGGCAGCTTGGCAATGAGCTCGTGAATCTTTTCAAGGGCAAGCTCTTCGTCAAAGCTGCGAGCTGCTCGAAGGGAACGATCGTCCGTCCAGTCTCGAACCACGTGGTCTGCCCTGGGATCGATCGGTGGCAGTGAAGTGTCCGGTAAACTCGACTCGGGAGTACCAGGAGTAACAGGAGCCTCCTCGTCGAATTCGTCTTCATGAGCCTCGCTCAGGCGACTACCGTCCTTACTCATATGCAGTCTGTCTTCAGGTCCGAACCCCACCGTACTGGACGTAGCACTCGAGCTACGTCTCGACTGCTGCAAATGAGCCATCAACTCATCCACCTGGTCCTGCTTGTCCTTGAGTCTCTGCATTCCAGCTTCGTGCTCCTCTCTCAGCGCTTGCTCTAACCCTTGAATGAGTTCCTTTTGAGCGCTCGCTTGCTCTTCCATTGTCTCCAGCTCTTCGCTCCTCTTGGTCAAGTCGTCGATCAGCTTCGAGTTCTCCGCCATGAGTGCACTAATCTCTGCATTAAACTTCTTGTTGTCGTCCATCCGAGCAGCTCTCTCCGCCTGCAAAAGCGCCTCTCCTTGGTCATTGCTCTTCCTCCCTGACCCACTCTCCTCTATCCTCGGAACACTCTTCTCTTCTAGTAGAGGACGCATGCGACCAGGATAAAGGAATCTAACGCGAGGGTCTTTCTCTAGGAACTCCTCCACTGCGTAGGCGAAGCATCGCCACCCAGGGACTTTCAAAATACCTCGCGTTGTGTAGTAGTCGAAGACGTCGCCCAGTTTAATGTTGGCGTACTGGTAGTCGATCCACCTGCCGTCGGTCCACTGCGCACTGATGTCTCCGACTTTCTTGTCGTAGAGCTCTCGAACGAACGCAAACAAACACCTCTCTCGCTCGTTCGGGTGGGGACACTGCAGTCGAGTGCCGAGCGTGAACTGCCAGTAGAACGTCTCGGAGGTGGGGCGGAAGATGTCGCGACGGTGGCCGCTCCATCGGAACCATCGAGCCGAGTCATCTTGCACCTCGACGATCGGGAAGGAGCTGCCGGACGTGTCCGTCATGATCGCCGCTAAAAGCACCACGCAAGAAGCACGGTTCACAGGAACCGGGGAAATGATTTGAACGTCTCCGACCTCGACTGCAGAGTCTGACTCACTCACCCCAGCGTGGCTCTCAATTGGCACGAGTTCCAACGAGCGAGGGCGTCGGCAGCACCATCCGTCCATGCCAGGGACAACTGGTTCCTGCTTCCAACTGTCCTCTGCCATGTGGGGACGTTCCTGCTGGCCGAACGGAAGGCATCAACTCATCTCTTCGGCTTTTATTCTACCTCGACACCTCCTCTCCTCCATTCGACACACATAACTGAAGCTCTTCTTACTAGAACTGGTCGCTGAAATTGCGGTTGCGCTCCATGTGACCAGGCTGACTGCTGGCTTCGGCTTCGGCTTCGTGCGGGTCGTAGCCAGGATACTCGTCGTCTTGTACTTCGAACTCCAAGGGCTCTTGACTTTCGCGAGGAGTGAGATTTTCCTCCTCGCTGCGATCGTCTCCCCGCTCTGCCTTCAGCATTTCCATCCCCCTCAACATCGCTGCCTTCCTCTCCTTCCTCACCTTCGCGGTATTTGAGCAGACTCCTCTCTACGAACGGCGACGTGGTGCGGTACTGGTCGGCCACCCAAATGCGCAACGTCTCCAAGAAACGACCGTCGCCCTCACTGAGGGAGCCTCGCACTACACTACGAACGGATGCAGAGTTATCGTCCTCGAGTTCCCACTCGGTCTTGACCTCGATGTCTTCTCGGTCACTACACACGCGCATGAGCAAAGGCACAAAGATCTTCCGCACATCCCGTCGGATGCTTGGGATTTCCAAGGCTCGGGCCTGCAAGTCTCTCGAGCTTTTGCCGTTGACAATGTCCGCCAGCCAGTTGAGACAGAAGCTGAACTTCCGCAGGTTGGAGCGGCAGATCTCGAAGCGCAAGAGTTCCAGCAGATCGATCTCCTCCACCAGACGTGGACAGCGAGCGAGCACGAGCTCTTGCACGCGGTAGAACATCTCGTCCGAGTTCTCCAGGCCGTGGCCACCCAGCGAGTAGCAGTTCTCGCACAAGTCGAAGCCCACACAGTTCGAGCACGAGTAGCGCTCTCCGACAATGGGCGTCATCTTGCAGAACTGGCACGACGTACCTTCGTGCGTGAACTTGCTGTTCTTGAACGTAGCAGCTACGCGTTGCTTGGCGCCTGCTGCCATCGTTCCGATCAACTTGGCAGCCGTCAAGCCGCGCCACTTGCGAGTGGACAGCGTGACGTCGGGGACATCGCCGCCCGCCTCGGACGAAGAGTCCATGTCTTCCGTGGTGTGTTCGCTGCCTTCCGTCGGGGAGGAAGCAGCGACTGGCACTGCGTCCACGTGCTTGGGCTTTGACACATAGATGGCTTTGTTGCCAGTGCTGACTGTACGAGGGTTGTGAGGGACTAGCTTGCTCACATCGTCCGGAGACGGGCCCAAGAAAATGTGGTCCTTTCCGAACCGCTTCTCTCCAGGCACGTTGCCGCCCAGAACAGAGTCACGACGGCGCTCAATCATGATGCGGACGTCTGTGACTAAAGTACGCCGCTCCATCGTGGCAAAGTTGATTCGCAGCGCGTGGTGCGCCTTCAGCAGTGGGACGAGGAACTCGCGGAGCTCTTGCTGTCGCTCCGACGAGACCGCACGCAGCAAGATCTGCGTGTCGTTAATCATCTCGGAGGTGGACTCTGGGTCCAACAGGTCCGTCAAAACGCGACGAGCACCTTCCTGCGACTCGTACGGCAGTTTAGTGATCACTTCGTGCAGTCTGTCAAAGTCCAGCGCCTCGTCGAAGCTGCGTGCGGCGCGGATCTTGCGCTCCTCCACCCAGTCCCTCACGACCTGGTCGGCCGTCGGGTCAATGGGTGGCAGCAGTCCCCCAGCCGAGATAGGAGGCGGCGTTCCCGGTGGAGTGTCCGGCTCCTCATCACTACCGAGAGGTTCCTGGCCCTCACTGACCCTGCTCTTCTGCAGTTTGTCGGTGGGTCCAAAGCCCACGGTATCTCGTCCCTCTTCCTCTGCTTGAGCCAGCAGCGCAGCCACACTGGACCTGCGCCTCAGCTGCAGCTGCTGGATCTGCTTCTCCAGCTCCACCACTCGGTCCTGTTTCTCCTTGAGCCTGGCCATACCGGCCTCCTGCTCCTCCTTCAGAGCTTGTTCTAGCCCTTCAATGCGCCCTTTGTGGGCGTTCACCTGCTCCTCCTGACGCACTATCTCCTCGTCCTTCCTGTCTACGTCCTTGAGCAGCAGAGCGTTTTCCGCTTTCAAGGCTGCGATCTCCGCATTGAAGCTCTCGGTCTCCTGCTTCCTGGCAGCTCGTTCTGCCTGTAAAGCCGCGTCCGTGTCTTCGTTGCTCTTCCTCTCAGCTGCTAGAGCTGCAGCCACTTCTTCCCGCTGCGTCTGTGCTTTCGCAGCCTCTAATTGTTTGGCTCGCTGCTTCTTATTGGCAGCTTCTAACGCACTAACTAGGCCTCGTAGCGCCGCCCCTCCTCCTCTTTGAACTTGATCTCCTGTTGGAGGAAGGCGATCTGCTTGTGAGACGCGTCCAGCTTGCCCGTTTCGAGCGCCAGCAGCTCGTTCTCGCGGAAGACGTACTCGAACTTCTTCTTCCAGCGCGACAGGTCCTTCTTGAGGCTCACGTAGTTCTTCTCGTAGATCTGCAGCTCGCTGATCTTGGTGGCCAGCTCCTCCTGCGTCGCCCGCAGCGTCTCCTGCGCGGCGGCGCGCTGCGCGTAGCGCGCCTGATTGCTGTTGGCGTCGTCCTCGCCCATTGCTGGGGAAGAGCGACAACTGATTTTGGCTGGTCCTTCCTCTGGACTCGACTGGAGAGGGGTTATTTAACGGACAAGAGGGTTTTGTATACTGTGCGAAATAGCAGATTAGCTGACAAGCAGATGGTATGGCAGCAAAAATGATGAAGAAACCTTTGCGCTGATGGAGGGAATTGGTCTTGCTCCAAGGACAAGCGTCTCGGGTAGCACGTTGGAATAACACCGCTTCCAGAGGTAGATCATAGATCGAGGATAGAAGCTTGGCATGAGCTCGATGCCTTTGGTGATACTTTACCGTGAACCAGTCCAACGTCATGTTCCAGCTGGTTGCGGGTAGATCACTTGCCACGTGGGTCTCGCCTGGCTTGCCAGCAATGCTGGCCGACATTCCGCACCTGTGCTCGTCGTCCACCTTCTTCACGAGCTCGTTCATGTTCGGGCGGTGGCCCACGTCCACTTGGTACTCGGCAATCAGATCACGGACAGTGTGAACGTCGGTAGCGTACTGCTTGACTCCCGCCGACGCCACCAGAGCACCAGACGCCCCCGTGCACACCTTGTCCTCGACGAAAGCGAACGCGTATACCGCGCCACCGACACGCCCATGACCAACACGATCTCGATAAAGCTCTGCAGCGCCCACAGCTTGGCGTTGTGCGCCTGGATCTTGTTGCCGTAGCGGACGATGGTCCAGAGGACGACTGTGAGCAGGAACGCCACCGTGTACGCGGCCAGTTTGACCGGCGAGGACTGCAGCGGTTGAGTGAATGGCTGCAGGGTCTTCTTGGTCACGGCCGTGTCGTAGCTCGTGGCCGTCGTGTGCGGTTTGCCGGCCAGTCGGTCGTGGTCGATGCGTTGGTCGAGTTGCTCGTCAGTCGGGGCGCGGATGAGACTGAACTTCAGTCACTGAAGTGCAGGCTGAAGAACTGCTCCTGCGGGTCCAGCTCCTTGATCTGCATCAGCAGTGGATGGATCTCCTCCAGCAGTGACAGCTCGCGGAACGTGAAGATGAAGAAGATCTTCTGTCGGAGCGACTCGCCACGCCGCACTTTGGCCACAATGTCCTCCAGGATCGACAACATCGGCGTCATACCGATACCGCCACCGATGAGGCAGACCGTCGAGTACTCGTTGTACAGTTCGAGTGAGGCGCCGTAATAGCCGTCCACAGAGACACGGGAGCACATTCGTGCTCTTGCACTCGTCCGAGTACTTGACGAGCTGTTGGGTCCAGTCTCCGAGCGACTTAAGCAAGATCGTGATGGTGTCCGAGCTTGAGTTTGGCGACGACCCGATGGTGAACGGGTGCCACTGCAGTTTGGAGATGGCGGGCCCGTTCAGGTAGACAAACTGACCGACTTTAAAGTCACCGGCGGCGGTGGTGGAGCGGGAGACGACGATCTTGACCATGTCGTGTGAGAGTGTCGTGAACTCACGGACTGCCACTGGGGTGAACCCTTTGGCGCTAGAGAGAGAGCGCGGTTGAAGGCGTACAGCATGACGGACGGGAAGAGCCATGAGATCATGGGGCTCCAGTGCAGCGCCACGAAGACGGTGGCGACGATGAAGAGGTGATGCACGGAGTAGAACGTGTTGAACATTTTGCGACGCACCCGCGACATCGACGTGGCTCCGATCAGTAGGAAGCACAGCAGCGCGATCTGCCCGAAGAAGTTCATCAGTCGCTTCTTGGCGGACTGCTCGCCGAGGTTGCAGTTGGAACACGGCATGGCATTCTCGACCCACTTCTTCTCCTTAATCCACTCCCAGTAGTAGCCAATGCAGTGCAGCAGTGCAGTGACCGTGACGATGACACCCACCCAGCGGTGGTACTTAAAGCCGTTGGCGTACGAGATGTTGAGGAACTCCATCCAGACGCAGTTGCGGGTCGCCGGCAGGAAGAGGAAGGCCATGTTGTAGATGCAGACGTAGCCAAAGCTGAGCGCGATCATCTCGAGGTAGTCGTCGAACTGCAAGTGCTCTGTCGGCGGGAGCCTGCTCTTGATCTTCTTGACGCGAGCGCGGTAGAAGTACTGGAAGACATAGATATTGCCTCCGATGAGGAAGCCCGCGAAGACCTGTCTCGTTCGTCAAATACACAATCGCTTAAATACGCCAAGACTGCTGTCTTGATGCGATACTACCGAGCGAGTCCTGTGCGGCGCTCCCCATCTTCGTCAACGTGCCATGCGGAGCGAATCTCCGCGGGCGAATGGCTGGCAGTCGCGCTCTCGCTTTCAGCAGTCATGCGTCAGATTCGACCAGCACATCTCCGGCAAAATCGTGTTGGCACAAAGCCGCCCAGCGGCCATTTCACAGCGATTTGCCTGTCCGCTCTAATTTTTCGTGTTGTCCAGAACACGCTGTTCAACCGATCGACCGGCGGATCCTAACCACAAACCCCTCAGCAACGATCATGATCCCATTCATTCGCCAATTCGCAGAGACCGCCGGTAGTCGACCACGATGACGCGGTGGGCGGTGCTTCTGCTGCTTCTGGCAGCGGCCGTCGTCTGCAGCATCGCGGAGGCGCTAACCCCGACGGTGGCAGGCACAGTAGAGCCGGCGGGTGATTCGGAAGACTCGGACGACTCGTTCGATCTATTCGACTCGAATGAGTCGGAAGACTCGGACGACTCGGACGACTCGGACGACTCGGACGACTCGGACGACGAGAGCCCTCAGCTGAAGAAGATTGGCTGGGACGTCAAGACTGTCGACAAGATCGAGTCGACTCGGCCCAACTGGGTGGGCCCCACCATCGGTAAGCCAGACGACAGCGATTCCGCTTGTTACCGTGAGGCCCACATCATGAACACTTGTCCTGTGGGGTACAGCTACAGGATGAAAACGTGCTGGGCCGAGTGTCCGCTGGACTACCCTGTCGAGTGCGGTATGGAATGCATCCGACAGGGAGACGACTGCGGTTTGCAGCTGTTTGCCAAGGTGGGCGCCACCGTCATGGTGCCCATGTCGCTGCTCAAGATGAACGTGCTCGGCCTCTTCGCCAAGCTCGCCAAGGGAGTGCAGCGCGCCATCAAGTGCACGAGGTCCATGCTGAGCGCGGTCAAGACGATCTCCAAGTACATCCGAAGCCTCAAGGTCAACGACCCGCAGATCACCAAGGACCAGGTGCTGACGGCGCTGTACTACACGAGCTACGTCACAATCGATCTGCCTGCCGCCATGTACGTGTGTCTGGGCAAGGCATACCCCGAGATTTGGGACCCGATCAGTACCGACATGGGCATGGTGCAATACCTCATCTCGGAGATTGTCGCCCACGAGGACGAAATCACCTCGAGCTGGGAGCGCTTCAAAGCGTTTCTGATCGGCGCCAACTTCACGGAAGCCGTCAGTGAGCTGAACGAGACGGACATTTCGTCGCTCGAGACTGGGCTGGCGTCCAACTCGACGTGCGGCTACGAGCTGCAGCGTATTACGGACCGCACGTGGCGGACGATCAACGAGATGCGAGATCGAGGCATAGCGGAGGACGACATCCGCGTCTCCATCAGCAAATCCGACCTCACGGTGAACGACATCCCCACGGCCACCAACAACTGCATGGGGCAGATGATCGCCGAGTCGGACGAGGCCACGGCCTACGAGACGCGCGACACATTGCGCAAGACGTTCAGCGTCATCGTCGACGACCTCATCGACGCCGGCAAGAGCGACAATGGCACGTCCATGAAGGCCAAGAGGTACACGCGAATCGCTATCGACAAGGCGATTCGAATCTACGCTCTTATGGACCTCGACACGACTCGATTCACGAGTTTGTTGACCGAGTACATCCAGCCCATCTGCGGCCCGACGCAGTTCATCGGCGAGATCGACGACGGCGACGAGCCCAGCACACTCGGTCTCCGCGTCGTCAAAAAGGCCTTCAACGGCAGCTCCTTAGCCTGGAAGAAAGTGGGCGACGGCGTCGTCAACGTCAAGTTTGTCAGCAACGACACAGAGGACGTGACCGTCAACATCTATTCGGGCGGCGATAAGATCGACGAGACGGACGTTCCGGCGGGGAAGACCGTGTCGTGGCAGTCGAACGTGACGACGTTGGGCGGGAAGACGCTCTACCTCGACCGATGGCGACCAGGACTCCTTGGCCTTCCTGGCACGGGAGGTGGTTCGCTGAAGTTGTGGGTGCCGCGAGCGAGTAGAGGCGGCCACTTAGACCTCACGGCGAGGATCAATGTTAGTTAGCTTTTGTGATAGAGATGTTTTGACGTAGACCAATATTTAACACACCCCAAGGAAATACAAATGGCGAGAACGCCCCAGACACCACACGCTCCGCTGCCTGCATCCTGTCGGCGATCAATCGGTGAAAACCTTTTCGTTTCGGTGGCCAGCGCGTGCCATTGCCCAATGACGCTGTGAGGAGACCAGTCTGAACTTGCCACTGCAGTCGTTGGCCCCCTCCTTGTATGGCCCACACGAGATGGATCTGTCTGCTACTTGTCAACGCAACTTTATCTCGCTTGGGCTATCAGCAGTACCTTGTAGAGGTTCTGGTGGTGCTCAGTGGCCAAATTCTTTAACAGTCGAACCCTCCACAACCAACGTGCCAATCTTCCGGTGATCCTCGTCTCAAACTCGCCTTACGCAGCAGCCGTTTCGATTGCAGAAACGTTCGTGTGGCATATACTAACAACAATCTGCCACCATTCGCTATTCGACAACGTATTGGCGAGATGCATCGACACTCTCGTGGTCCAAGCAGCTCCGATAGCGTCGTTGTCAAGTGTAATTGGCAGGAGACACACGCCTTGCAATGGAGCCGCAACTTGCGGCGTGCGAGCAATTCGCCAGATTCAAGTTCAGTTTGGCACCGCACGGTTCCAACGCTACTCTCTCGCTTCGATCTGCGCACGGTGGCGATCGAAATTAAAGCAGGAGAAGATACTTGATAGCACAACACCATTTCGAAGGCCGTAGCCCCCCTCTTATTGCGGCGCAAAATGTCGTCGGTTAAAACGCTGGCATTGGTCTTTGTATCATTGGCTCGCCGGCACACGCCTGACACTGGACGACTTAGTGCTTTTGCCTGAATGGCGCCCGCTTTCAATCTGTCGTGGCCACCGCACACGTTTCAGAAATGCTTGTTGCAAACCACCGGGAGCGCGTGCCTCCGCCCTTCTATTTCGCGTTGCTTGACGCTCCTGGTGGCCTCATGCGAACAGGATCCCGCGACATCTAGCTAAACACGACTTTAGTCAATTCACCGCTCAAAAGCGAGCTGACCATGGCATCTTTGCAGTAGATGCCTCTGCAAACGCGAACCACAGGAAGCAACTCATTCCCCAATTTCCTCTCTCCTTACCAAGTCGAGCGACACCTCCAGAACGTGACGGAACTTGCCATGACGCATCCGGATGTGGAGTTTACCCACGTCAAGACCCCGGCAGACCATCTCCAGGACAAGCGTGGCAGTACCAGTGCCGACCGCAGGTTTGGGCCGTCTGCATGGGCCGACCAATTCTCTCTTCTAGGGAACCTCGCTCAACTTGTCATCCTGGCTTCCATTGTCGTGTATGCGTATGGCCAACTCTTCTACTTCTCCGACGCGTATACCAACAATGTGAGCTCGACTATCGGCACGTGGTTCGGAGTGCCTGCTGGGGAGGTAAAAGTGCTGGTGGCCACTCGGAAATGGTGCGCCCCATGTACTTTTTCCTCTTCTGCTTCATTCCCATGGCAGTGTCGATCCTCCTCCTCGAATTTCTACGCCACTTCAACGTGCGTCGCATCTCGTCGAGCTTTGTCTTGAACCTGGGTCGGTTCCTCCGTCTGAAGCCGCGTGTTTTCGGCCGAGTCATCAGCAAGGGGATCGGCGAGCTGCTCTTCCTCGGGTTCCTTGTCGGTGGCAATATTTATGTCTTCCAGTACTACTACCGAGCGCGTGTGGAGCGGATGAAGCAACGAAGCCCCGACCTCGACTTCTCGGCGTACTTGGAGATGATCGCGCTTACTTTCGGCTTCGTGTGCGTCTACAACATGGCCTTCCTGTTCCTACCGGCAACCCGCAACTGCGTCTGGATGGAGTTCCTCAACATTTCGTACGCCAACGGCATCAAGTATCATCGCTGGGTGGGGGTCATTACGGTGGTGACGGCGTTCCTACACTGCCTCGGCTACTACTGGGCGTGGGTTAAGGAGGGCACATGGGTCTCCGAGGCACTCCCGTGCTTCAATTGCGCTGTCGGCGAAGACGGTCACGACCCGTGGATGAACTTCTTCGGAGAGATTGCTTTGTTGGCCTTCCTAGCCATCGGACTCACGTCCATCCCCTGGGTGCGCCGCAAAATGTACAACACGTTCTACAGCGTCCACCACCTCTTCATCGTCGGCACCATCTTCGCTGTGCTGCATTGGAATCCGATCCTCGCGTGGATCTTCCCGTCTGTCATGCTCTACGTCATCTGCCGTGCTATCTCCAGCTCCAACGGCTTTACTCCGGTGGTGGTGCGTGAATTCACCACGCTCTCTCACGACGTGGTTAAGGTGGTTATTTCTCGATCTACCACCCACGCCGGGGACTTTAAAGTCGGCCAGTTCGTCTACTTGAACGTGCCTGCCATCTCCAAGTTGCAGTGGCACGCCTTCACCATCAGCTCCTCGCCCCGCACCAGTCCCGACACCCTCACCATTTTGCTCAAGTCGCTTGGCGACTGGACAGAAGACCTGATCAGACACTCGGAAGACTGCAAGCGGAACAACGTGCTGCCGACAGTGTACATGGACGGATACTACGGCGCCTCGCTCGAGATGTACGACGAGTACTCGACGGTGTGTCTCGTTGGTGGTGGCATCGGCGCCACGCCACTCTTCTCCATCCTGGAAGACATGGTGGCTAAGCTGCAGCACGGCGAGTCGATGCACCAAAAGGTCTTCTTCATCTTCACGTTCCGCGAGCTGTCGCTGCTGGAGGAGATCCACCCGCTGCTGATGCAGATCAAGGAGCTGGACCCGCAGGAGCAGTACTTCAGCCTGCACTTCAGCCTCACTCGGTCGCCGACTAACGAGCAGCTGGACCTCCCACTTGACCACGATCGGCTCGCTGGAAAGCCTCACGTATCGGCATCTCGCTACGACACGAGCACGACCAAGATGGCCCCCAAACCTTTCGCTGAGCCGCTTCGCTCTCGCACGAGCAAAGTGGCCCTGTACATTGCCTCATTCTTCCTAACGTTCCTCATCTGGATCATTGTCAAGTACGGCAGTAAGGTGCAAGGCGACAATGCCAACTTGTGGCCACTCCAGAACTTTGTGGAGATCGTTCTGGTCATCATTGTGGCCTGGATCTGCGTCTACACCTTCACGTACATTGAGAGCAAGAGATCTACGGAAGCCACGGGCTCCTTTGGGGCGTTGATGACGCCGGCAGGCATGCAGCCGTACGCCAGTGACGCTCACACGTTCCGCGACTTGGTCACGGACCATCGCGTGGCTGTTGGCCAGCGGCCTAACATGGCCGAGATCATGCGCAAGGTGTACACCGGCCACAAGCAATTCACCGCCACGCACCCAACTGCGTCCGGCAATTCAACAATCGGCGTCTTCATCTCTGGACCGGGACCGCTTAAACACGCCACCGAGAACGCCATCACAGACATTGGTATGACCCACTTCGATGTCCATGAAGAGCAGTTCGAGCTCTGAGCTGCGTCGATTCCACTTCCCTGAAAACATTCTAGCGGTGAGTAGGAAGACGTAATGTAGTTTCCAAATGTGTGTTGACGACAGAACTTTGGAGAGAGCGCCGTATCCCCCATTCGATCCATCACTTGACGCTTCCCCCTTCTTCATTAGCTTACAACAGTTATTGAATCCAAAACTTTGTTAGAAAAACTGCATCTGGACCACAAGAACGGAATGCCAAACGGACAGCAGAAGACTAAAGTACAGCGGATGTCGAGTTGGCAATTCGAGAGCAAGCAACGTGTCGCTTGGTGAAGCCACGCCACACTCACGACACAACCAACACGTTTCCAATTCATTCCACATTGTCTTAAACAGTCGGAGATCTCTGCTAGCTTGTAATCCATGGGACGGTCATGGCACGCTGTGCGCACGTAGCTGACTATTGGGAAAGCTTGTGGAACTCGCCACACTCTCTTGGGACAGGTTCTCTTGCTGTCGAGGGAAATACTCGGGCGATAAGCCATTCTCACCCGCTTCAATCATGAACTCGATGGCATTTGTTTCGTTCTTCATGTAGGCATGTCGGTACATGCGCCAGCCAAACGGCCGTCGACGGTGGAAGCGTCGAAAGGTGTCCTGGACCCCCTTGAGGATCAGCTCGTAAAACTGTAACTCACGAGGAGAACGCTTCAGCGTGTCGATGATGTCGTCAAGTGGCACAAAACACCACCGAACACACTTGTACAAGCGAATCACATCTCTGGAGCGGCCATTAAAGCCACGAGACTGCGATGCACCCTTAAGACAACTGAATTTGTGGCCAAAAACCATCTTGTTCAGGCATCTGAGCAGCGTCCGCTCTCCGCCAGGGACTCGCAAGCGCTCACCACGCAGTACTAACACGAGGGTTTCTACGGGTAAGCGCTGCATCTCGGAAACAATCATCAAGTCTGATAACTCGGACGATGCACTGTGTGGAGCCGCGTAGAATAGTGTCGTTTGCAACAAGAAGTGATAGATGCTGCAGATAGGACTCCCCAAACGAAGAACTTACCTCGAAGCTGCGCTCTCGCCAAGCCGTCAATAGGGACGGCTGGTACTGTAACAGCGGGGCTAAAGTCTCTGGCGTCGGCGGCACTAGCCCTTGCCATTGACTGTACTGGTCCTCGCAATGTTGGTACTGAATCATGACCTCATCCGCCACCTCAGTTTGGTTGCTGTCGACACGCCAATATTTGATTTTCATTTGGCCACGTAGCCAGAACTGTGGGTCCTCGGCAAGACCATTATCTCCGTCAATTTCGTCCGGCTCGTATTTCAGCAGATTGGATGAGGCCGAGCGGATGATTCGCCACAGAATCGGACACTCTTCCATGATGTCGATGCGTATTTGGAGCTGGAATTTGCCAAATTCCAGTATCGTGTAATAGTGCGCTTCGTCAGCTTTCGAGTGCACTTCGACTGGAGGACGCTCCAAGTATGGCTTCCAGTCTGGCGCAAAGTGCTTGTGCAGTCGACGGAGGGACATCGGCTCGGGCGTCTGGAACATTTGACGCAGTCGAAAGTTCAGTCCATTCAGCACATTCCGCCAGAACTCGAGCAACCGAACGTTGTTAATCATCCCCACCAAAACGCGGGCCAACAAATTAGAGTCATCGATCTGTAAGAACAATGGCACCGGGTCGATATCGGTGAGCACCTCGTAGTACTCTTTGGGCTGCAAAGACTGCAGGAAGCAGATCAGATCGTCGCATACCACGCGCTGCATCTTGCTGTCCCTCAGCTCACATGTATCCAACATCATCTCGGCCCACGTCTTGGTGGTCACGTAGCGCGCGGCAATGGTCAGGCAATAGTACAGCAGGGTGCTGTTTCGTAAGTCCAGCCATTTGACCAGCCTGATGACGTGCAGCGCATTCTTGTCCTCCATCAGCCTCACTCTGAGCCTGTAGAGATACTCTACAATCGCTACCACGGCGTCCAGCTCGGCACCGACGATCTCTACATGGAGCAGGCTTGGATAGCGCTCCTCCTTCAAGACTTCTTCGTCTTTGAATAAGTTTCTGGCTCGCGGAGCTCTCCGAAACTCATTAGGAGGCTGGTTCTCGTCCCCTGGATTCTGCCGCAGCCTCTTCCGCCTCTGCACGACAACAGGACTCGGACTGCTAGCTCTGATGCGGTGGCCGACGCACTTGACGTAGTCAAGCTTGGTCCTCTCCCTTGCTTGAGTGACCGGACACAAGCACTCTTCAGGCTCTGGCTCATACGTACGGTAAGAAATGCGCATGACCTCCTCCTGATCCAAGACCCGCAGTGTGAAATGCTCGCTCTCGTGCGGCGCCGCCTCCAGCTCGCGTAGCCGCTTCCTGCTCTCGCACTGTAGCTTCATCAGCTTTTGGAACAGACACGGACAACGGTGCTCCAGCACGTCCAGGTGCAGCTCGAATGCGCACTTGTTAGCGTGCAGAATGACGTCTGGAGCGGAATCTTCGTTTTGGGGCACGTTGTAGCTACTGATGGCGACCACGAGCGACTGCGAAGCCTGTGGCGGAGGGAGGGCATGGACAGGCTCCCCTGGAAGGAGCTGAAGGTCCTCAGGGTCGACTTCCGGCGCCCCCAGCAGCAGCACGCAGCGCCGTGCGTCGTCCACACGCCACATACTGTACCGCGCGGAATCGGAAGTGATGCGGAACATCGATTGCCGCCAGATGATTGGCTGAAAAGAACTTGCAAATCAATAGGTTGAGTGAAGGTCGCGCTACGACCATCGAAAAACTTTCTTGCCGGATCGGCTTGGCCTGCGTGTGCGCCGACGGCCAGCTCTTCTACCTTGGCGAGATGACCTTCGTGGGCTCCCTCATCGGAGGCAACGTCTACGCCTTCCAGTACTTGTACTGAACTCGCGTCACGAAGAGCAAAAGTAGGCTCCAGCCGACAGAAACTTTCATCTTCACGTTCCGCGAGCTGTCGTTGCTGGAGATCCATCCACTGCTGATGCAGATCAAGGAGCTGGACCCGCAGGAGCAGTTCTTCAGCCTGCACTTCAGTGACTGAAGTTCAGTCTCATCCGCGCCCCGACCGACGAGCAACTCGACCAACGCATCGACCACGACCGACTGGCCGGCAAACCGCACGCGACGGCCACGAGCTACGACACGGCCGTGACCAAGAAGACCCCGCAGCCATTCACTCAACCGCTGCAGTCCTCGCCGGTCAAACTGGCCGCGTACACGGTGGCGTTCCTGCTCACAGTCGTCCTCTGGACCATCGTCCGCTACGGCATCGAATCCAGGCGCACAACGCCAAGCTGTGGGCGCTGCAGAGCTTTATCGAGATCGTGTTGGTCATGGGCGTGTCGGTGGCGCGGTGTACGCGTTCGCTTTCGTCGAGGACAAGGTGTGCACGGGGGCGTCTGGTGCTCTGGTGGCGTCGGCGGGAGTCAAGCAGTACGCTACCGACGTTCACACTTTCCGTGATCTGATTGCCGAGTACCAAGTGGACGTGGGCCACCGCCCGAACATGAACGAGCTCGTGAAGAAGGTGGACGACCAACACAAGTCGTCGACCGCCGACGGTAACTCGGCCGTGGGGGTGTTCATCTCTGGGTCGAAGACGCTGAAGACAGCTACGGAAAACGCCATCACCGGTGTTGGCGTGCTGAACTTCGACTTGCATGAGGAGCAGTTCGACCTCTAGATGATAGACATCGTAGAGCGCAATCCAATTTGCGAGCACGCGAATAATTAATTCAACTAGCGTGCATGAGCACTGCTAGCTCTAGATAGCCCACTTGACTCGCTCGAGGCACTTACAACGTCAGTGAAGCACCACCAGTTCATGGGATCCCAAGTATCCCCAGCCCCAACGATGGCATTCCTGTTAGTGAGTCAGCTTCGTTGTCAAATGTCGTCGTCCCGGTTTGATGCCGCGCTTTCCTCCAGCTTGAAGATGAAGCAGCCGCTTGGGCGGAAACGATAGAGACTAGCGTCGCCCTGCCTGCGAACGAGGTCTCTGTAGCGCGAGCTCCACTGGAAAATCGGGAGGAACTTAACTTGGACGGTGACGGCGATGAGCGAATGTAGCGGTAAGCTTAACTCGATCCGTAGGCAGCAACATTCCAATCTCCGGCCTGCGCTGTTGGCGGCAACGCTCACCTTGTCGCGCTTGGCACCGTCCGAAGTACAGCTCGCTCGATGCCTTCGCGACCATTCATCCGATTGCTGCGTTCGCCACATGCTCCTTCCCATCCAACAGCATTGGATGGGCCGCAGACGCCGATCTCGGCCAAGGCTTGTCAACAGCTGGCTCATCGGATACCGTCACGCGATCTTCGCCATGCTCGAGGAGCACCAGAGAAGATAAAGCTCAATATGAACGCCAGGAACACCGAGTTAAATTATTCTACGTCTATACTTCTTCTAACTAACATTGAGGCTCACGTGGAGATCCAAGTGGCCTCCTTGGCTCGCTCGAGGCACCCACAGCTTCATCGATCCGCCACCGGTGCCTGGCAGTCCCAAGAATCCCGGACGCCACCGATCGAGGTAGAGCGTTCGACCGCCCAGTGCAGTCACATTCGACGTCCACGTCACGTTAGCCCCCGCCCTCACGTCCTGCTCAGCGAACTTGTCGCCGCCCGACATGATGTTGACCGTCACGTCCTTCGTGTCGGCGCTGGCAAAGTTGATGGTCACGTCGCCGTCCCCCACCCTGGTCCACGACAGCGTACTCCCTTTGAAAGCCTTGCCGACAATTTTCATCCCGAGCGTGTCAGCTTCGTCGCCATCGTCGATCTCCCCGATGAACTGCGTTGGGCCGCAAATGTGTTGAATGTACTCGGCCAACATACCGGAGATACGGGTGAGATCGATGTAGAACACGCTGGCGATCGCCATGAGACCCTTGTCCACTGCGACGCGGGTGAACTGCTCCATCGTCAGCCACGTACCGTTGTCGCTCTTGCCCGACCTGATGAGGTCGTCCATGATCACGCCGTAGGTCTTGCGGAGCGTATCGCGGGTCTTGTAGGCCGTGGCCAAGTCGGACTCTTGGATCATCTGGTCCATGCAGTTGTTGGTGATGGTGGGGATGTCGTTGAGCATCAGGTCCGACTTGCTCATGGCGACGCGGAGGTCGTCCTTCGACACGTCGGGGTTCTTCTCGGTCATCTCGGCCACCGTCCTCCACGTACGGTCTGTCAGTCGCTGTAATTCGTAGCCGCAGCTTGAGTTGGACTTCATTCCAGTCTTGAGCGACGAGATCTCCGTCTCGTTCAAGTCGTTGACAGCGTACGTGAAGTTGGCCCCGGTCAGAAATGCTTTGAACTTGCCCCAGCTTTTGAGGATGGAGTCCTCACGACCGATGATCTCGGAGAGGAGCCACTGCAGCGTTCCCATGACGACACTGGTCGGGTCCCAGAACTGCCAGTTGTACGTCTTGCCCAAGCACATGACGATGCTGACGGGGAGGTCGATAGTCACATAGCTCGTCTGGTACAGCGCCAACAAGATCTTGTCCTTGGGCGTCTGCGGGTCCGACACTTTGATGGCGCGGATGTAGTTGACGATGGCTCGAGCGGTGCCGAACATGGCTCGCGCGCACTTGATGCCGATCCGGATCGTCTTGGCCAGCTTGGCGAACGGCCCAAAGTAGTTGAGAATCACGAGCGACATGGCTGCGTTGGCCACGCTCACGAACTTGGCGTAGATCTCGGACGCGCAGTCGTCGCTCTGGCGGATGCACTCCATGCCGCACTCGACGGGGTAGTCCATCGGACACTCGGCCCAGCACGTCTTGAGTTTGTAGTCGAAGCCAACGGGGCACGTGTTCATGATGTATGCTTTGCGGTAGCAAGCTTTGTCTCCGGCGGGGTCGCTAGGTTTGCCGACGGTGGGTCCGACCCAATTCCGGTACGTCGAGACGATCTTGTCCTTGGTGTTGGCCGTCGATCCCAATCGAAGCTTATGCCCGGAGGTCGTCAACGCGGTAGCTGTAGATGAACTGCTATCGTCGTCCGAGTCACTGAAGTTGCTGGACCCCGCAAACGAGTAGAAGTCGGCATCATCCACCTCGTCCGAGTCGGTATCATCTGAATCGTCAATATCACCTGTCGTGGCTGCTCTGGGCGTCCTCGTGGGGCTCACCACAACCAACCGAGACGCTTCCACCGCGGCGATTGCGACTAGCAGCACCACCAACGTCACCCACCGCACCGCCATTTGCTAAAGTCTCCCGCAAATTCAAGAATGAAGCCGACGTACGCCGATGCTATCGCTCCGAGCCACTCAGCAAATCCGGCGGTCGAGCTTGGCATGAAAATTAAGATCCCTACCAAAATGTAGCGCCATTTTAAAGAGAGCCGTGGTGCCATTGCTCTGCTTCTGCGCGGTTTAGTGCAGTCGACAATGGCGCGACGATTGCGGTTCGAGATGGGCCCGCACAGCAACGGAGACATCCTGGTTTGATCCCCACAAGCGGGTCCACAGCGGCGTTGGGATAATCGCAGCGCCCTAGCCAAGCGCAGTCAAACGCGAAGTCCTTTGAGACAACGACAGCCGATAAGATAACGACACCGGCTTTTGCGCCGTGACTTGCTTTTCTTGCGATGTGGATACTCGTGCCTCGAACCAATGGGGCCGAGTGGTAGCCCAGATGGACGCTCACGCTGAGTGTCGACGAACGTGACACATCGGAAGGGGATCCAAGTGTCCTGGAAAGTGTCAATGCGTGTTGGAAGAAAGTTACTACTGCACATGAAGAGCGGTAGAGTTCGCTCTTGCTTGGTGTCGTCGACCGAGATGTGCATGCATCGACACTGTCGCCGCCGTCGGCATGGCAGCTGGCTCAGTCCCAACCAGCCAAAAGTCAACGTCGTCGGAGAGACCCAATCGATAATGCTTCTCAGAACCACCACACTTGTCCACGTGTAGTTATCGCTAGCACCGCCACTGGAGCTGCCCAAAGAGAGTGTCTCTCGTGGGGAGCTTGAGGGAAAGTCCGCCTCCCCGTTTTACAGGTACAGTACCCTGACTCACAGCGATGTCACTCAAAAATGGTTTTCTCCGACGACGACGAGGGATTTTCAGATGATCCGACGGCGAGCTGCATGGTGTTGGGGGAGATTATCGCGATAATAGGTCGATACCGCTAAGCAATCGTAGTGTCCATGGGGAAAGTGATTTGGTCGACTTGGACGACGCATTACCGTACAGTAAGTAACACGCTAATCAAGCCACGACCTCCAGACACATTCGTCTCAGGGAGGTCGCTGTTTCGTATTTGGTCCTCACTAACGAGGCTTCGGTCCAAGAGCGAAAGCGGCTGCGAATCTTCACGTCCAAGGAATCAGATCGTCGGTCAACGTTTGTCGAATTGCCACGGCTGTAGCTACCTCCGACCGCGAGTTTGGAATTGCTGGACGTCGTCTGCTCCTGCTTCCTGGCCCAGATCCCATTGGTGTTGGGCTGGATCTGTGCACAGCGACGGTGGAATTCGTCGTCGTCACGGGCGCCACCGACATCTCAGCAATACTGCGACCACCAAGCGGCACCACGAGCGAGCTTTGGTTGCAACTGCTTGTCCACAAGGGTTTAAATGAGCCAACGCTGCTTGTATCAAGACGAAGCAACATCGCCAACGACTGGGGTCGCTACTCCGGGGCCGCCCAACATTCATCGAGGCGGTCAACGCGCTGGACGAGGGTGATTCACGTCGCTCTAAAGGGACTCATATCGAGTTCTTCAGCTATGAACTACAGCGACACACGAGTCGTACGCAGAAAACGCTTGCTATCAGAGTCACCAGCACGGTTTGAAAAGCATTTCGGTGGTCGATGTGTTAAACATCACGTCCGCGGACACCGAAGTGGTCGTTCAGCACCCCGCAACTTCTCCAACGGCGACGTTCTTCTTGCCTTGGCCCTTGGACTGCTTCCGGTTAATTGCAAAGTGCTCGCCTGGCGCGATCCTCCACACCGCAGGCATCTGAGACCGAAGCGAGCCGGAGTCTCCGCTGAGAGCCGTTCACGTCTTGGCTTGACTTTGCTCACCGTCATCATCGAAGATTGGCACTCCAACGTGTGGCTTTCGCCAATAGAATCTCCAGTCGTAAAGGTCCCGGAGCAATGGATGGCCCAAAGAGCCTCCTCGGACAGCAAGAACCGCTGACTGTTGCTCGGTCGACAGTCGTTTGGCAACGATCCCGTGCACTTTCGACTGCGTGACAAGCGGGCAGCTTCTTGAGACGAGGGCGAAGCTGAGGATCGCCATCTGGTTCCTGTAATTTCATTGAATCTGAGGCCCCGCATCCAACCACCAACAACGCCCACCACCACCATCATTTGAGACCACCACCGCTAGCAGTAGCTCTCTGCAGAGAACTCCAGTGTCCTGTTCAGAGTCTCCAACCGGACTCCGACCAGCGCCAGCGCTATCGCTTATAGATACGGTAATCGACAATCTAATCCAAGGGCACCACAAACTGCTGGCTGCAACTGGTCCAGCGAGGCGGGAACGGGCCAGACTTGACGACATTGCGCTGCGACAGCATGCCGCGAGGCGGAGGCCCTCGTTATTGGTAGAAGCCACGCTACGGATGTGACCGTCCGAGATTTGACCACCGCAATGCTCTGGTCGCAAGTCAAACAAAGGCTATCCACGCCACAATACCGATACTGGTACAGGATATAGCTCGACCGCATCTGCGTGGACGTTTGTCTTTTCCGTCGTGCACTGCAGAAGCGATGAGGAGTGGACCCCAACAGTAGAGACTTGCAGCTAGCGAAAGTGGTGGTGATGGTGCTCCGGCATGTCCAAGCTGAAACGTTTTAGCAATCGAAAGCAAGTGGAAAGTAAGGTGTCCACCTGCCATCTGACCACCAAAAAGCCCTGAGATGGGGATCACTCGGGTCCACGTAAATTCCTCCTCGCGAAATGATCTCTGCTCGGTGCTTTGCGGGTACGAGAGCCCACCGCATCAACATAGACGGCTGCGAACCTGTCGCCATTGGCTCGAGGGCGTGTGCCTCGCATTGACGGTCTTGCCAACTGCTACGCAGGCAACTGCCTGTCCTTTGCCTCATTCACGCGTTCGCTTCTCGCTGCTTCGTCTTGCGCTTTCAGAGACCGGCGGACAGGTACAGGTATATACACAGGAAATTACAGTCGGAGCGAGACCTTCCCGTCAATCCAGCAATTCATTCGGCAATTCTCTGCGGACTACGCAAGTCGCTTCGGGATTCGATCGACCATGGCTCCGAACGCGAACGCGAACTCGAGCTCCACGCCTAACCGGGATGTTGCCTTTTCATCGCTCAAGACCCCGGACGTGATCTTGGACGACAAGCGCAACAGCCTCTTCAGCGAGCCGTTGCCGCCTGCTCCGAGCTGCACCAGTCGCCTACCGCTGCTTGGAAATGCCGCGCAGTTCCTGATTTTAGCGGCCATGTTCGTGTACGCCTACGGCCAGCTCTTCTACTACTCGGACGCGTACTCGGACGTGAGCGAAACCATCGGCACGTGGTACGGCGTCCCCAGGAATGCTGGCAAGAATGCTGGCGGCCACACGGAGATGGTGCGCCCCACCTACTTCTTCTTCATCGGCCTCGTGCCACTCGCAGCGTCACTGCTGCTGATGGAATTTCTGCGGCATTTCAACGTCCGTCGGATCTCGTCCCAATACGTGCTCAACTTCGCTCGAGTGCTTCGTCGTAAGCCGCGAATCTTTGGCTGGGTGGCTCGGGTCAGTCTGGGCGAACTCCTGTTCCTCTTGTTTCTCGTCGGTGGCAACATTTACGTCTTCCATTACTACTACGAGCAACGCGTGGAGAAGATGAGGAAGCGAGGCGCCGAGTTCAACTTTGAGCTGTACCTGAAGATGGTCGCGCTCACGCTCGGCTTCGTTTGCGTCTACAACATGGCCTTCCTGTTCCTACCGGCAACCCGCAACTGCGTCTGGATGGAGTTCCTCAACATCTCGTACGCCAATGGCATCAAGTATCATCGCTGGGTGGGGGTCATTACGGTGGTGACGGCGTTCCTACACTGCCTCGGCTACTACTGGGCTTGGCTCAAGGCTGGCGAATGGACCGAGAACGCGCTCCCTTGCTTCGACTGCGAAGTGGGGGCGAAGACGGTCACGACCCATGGATGAACTTCTTCGGAGAGATTGCTTTGTTGGCCTTCCTAGCCATCGGACTCACGTCCATCCCCTGGGTGCGCCGCAAAATGTACAACACGTTCTACAGCGTCCACCACCTCTTCATCGTCGGCACCATCTTCGCCGTGTTGCATTGGAACAACATCATCGCGTGGATCTTCCCGTCGGTTCTGCTCTACGTCATCTGCCGCGCCATCTCCAGCTCCAACGGCTTTACTCCGGTGGTGGTGCGTGAATTCACCACGCTCTCTCACGACGTGGTTAAGGTAGTTATTTCTCGATCTACCACCCGCGCCGGGGACTTTAAAGTCGGCCAGTTCGTCTACTTGAACGTGCCTGCCATCTCCAAGTTGCAGTGGCACGCCTTCACTATCGGTTCATCCCCGCGAGCCAGCGCCGACACGCTCACCATTCTGCTGAAATCTCTCGGTGACTGGACCCAGGAGCTCGTCAAGTACTCGGAAGAGTGCAAGACCAACAACGTACTCCCGACGGTCTATATGGACGGATTCTACGGCACCTCACTGGAGACGTACGACGAGTACTCGACCGTTTGTCTCGTGGGTGGCGGCATCGGTGTAACACCGCTGTTTGCTATCCTGGAAGACATTGTGGCCAAACTGCGTCGGGGTGAGCCTCTCCGGCAGAAGGTCTTCTTCATTTTCGCCTTCCGCGAGCTGTCATTACTTGAGGAGATTCACCCGCTGCTCATGCAGATCAAGGAAATCGACCCGCAGGATCAGTATTTCAGTCTGCACTTCAGTCTCACGAGAGCCCCCACCACCTACCAACTCGAGGAATCGATCGACCGCAGTCGTCTCGCTGGTCAACCCCACGTGACTGCAACTCGCTACGACAGTAGCAAAATGCCGATCCCATTTGCTGAACCTCTCCGTCCCCGCACCAGCAAAGCTGCCATGTACACGTTCGCCATCTTCCTGACGCTGGTCGTCGTGGCCTTCTTCAAGTACGGCAACAAGGTGCAAGGCGACAACGAGAACCTTTGGCCGCTGCAGAACTTCGTGGAGATCGTGCTCCTCATGGTCGTCGCAATGCTCAGCGTCTACTTGTGCATTAGCATGGAGCGCGGCCCTCAGAGTTCCGAATTCAGCCGTACGTACGACGTGACCGAGACCCCTCGTCTTCCTCTGCACTCGCTCGCAACCGACATCCACACGTTCGAAGAGCTCGTTGCAGAGTACAACGTCGAGGTCGGCCACCGCCCCAACGTGCCAGAACTCATGAAGAAGGTTCTGGTCGGCCACAAGCAGCAAATGCAGACCCACAGTACTTCGGTGGTTCGTGGCAACCCAACGGTTGGCGTCTTCGTTTCGGGGCCCGAGGAGCTCAAGAAGGCGATCGAGTACGCGGTCGCAGATCTCGGAACCAAACACTTTGACGTCTTCGAAGAGGAGTTTGAGCTATAAGTCCTACTGTAGTTGTGGAGAAATGTGTTGTCTTCGGTGTAAATATCAAAGTTCAAACTCTTCCTCGTGGATGTCGAAGGCACTTGTGTCGATCGAGGCTATCGCTTGTGCTGTCGTCGTCTTTAAACTTGTCGGGCCTGAGACCAGAATCCCCATCGGCGACCTGTTGTGGTGGCAGTGCAGCTGCCTCAAATGGGCCTCGACATTGGGGCGTTTTCCTACGTCGATCTGGAACATGGCAATTAAGTCTCGGAATGTCGAGATGCCAGCGATGGCAGGAAATCCCGGTGAACATCGCGCTAATAACCTTTCCTTCTCATCGTTCAGGTAGTGCGAGCTCATAACGTGACAGGCCGCTCGAACGACACGCGTCCATTGCGTCAACACCACGATGCCGAACACACAAGCAGCAGATAACATCACGGCCAGTATATGGGCAGCGATCTGCACAACCCACACACTGTCGTGTAAAGATTTCACCAACACACCGTCACCAAACTGCAGCACCAACACAAGACCCACGACAACGTTCAAGACGACCACCTGAACCATCACGTTCCCCTGGAGCTTATAACCATCGTGAAGGGCTGCGTATTTCCAGTAGAACCTCGGACACCCGAGCATTTCAAAGGATTGTTTGCTGACATACCGTTTGCCGACCACTTATCAGTGCAGATCGAAGAGTCCAATTCTTCTGGTCTGGGTGAACTTGTCAATGTCAGACTCACCGACATGTAGTGGCCATGGGGATCCAAGTCACGGATCCGCGTCAATAGCGGATACATTTCTTTCACGAGCTCCAGCTCGCGCACTGCAAAAATGGCAACGACTCGCTGAGTGAAAGTGTGTTGGTTTGCTGCTTGCCGAGCCTCAGCAGCAGCGCAGATCTCCTCCAAAACCCCTAACAGAGGCGTCAATCCAACACCTCCGCCAACAAGCGCCACCGTCTCGTAAGAGGAAGAAATGTCGCCCAGAGACGCGCCGTAGTATCCGTCCAAGTACACTGTCGGCTCAATTCCAGAGCTTTCACATTCTAGTGCGTAAACTATCAACTTCTCAGTCCAATCTCCAAGAGACTTGATCAAAAGTACCATCGTATTGGAGCAGTTTTCATCGTATAGAGAACTTTGAGGAGATGACGCAATGGTGAAGGCGTGCCACTGCAGTTTCGAGATGGCTGGCACGTTCACGTACACGAACTGGCCAACGTGAAACCTGCCACGCTCTGACGGAGACCGAGCGACCACGAGCTTGAGCAGCGTAGGGGATAGCGGCGAAAACTCCACGACTTTGGCAGATACGGAGCCGTTGCAGTGTGACAGCACACGACTGACAAGATACCCTACAAATGCCGGCAGAATGACCCACAGCGATCTCGCCCAGTGCAACACGGTGAAGACCACGGCCAAGAACAGCAACTGATGGACATAATAGAACAAATTGTACATCCTCCGGCGAATCCACGGGATGCTCGTGACCCCGATGAGCACAAAGCAGAGCACTGCCATCTCTCCAAACACGTTGATCCAAATCTGTCGTCCGATGCGGTCTCGAAGCGAGCAGTCCCAACACGGCAGAGCAAGCCGTGCTAACATGCCGTCGCCAATCCAGCACCAGTAGTAGCAAGCTCCATGGACGAACCCAGTGACCACAGCTGCAACGCCAAGCCAGCGGTGATATTTGATCCCGTTGGCGTACGATATATTAAGGAACTCCATCCAGGCGCTGTTGCGAGTCGCGGGCAAGAAGAGAAGTGCCAAGTTCAAGACGGAATTGAAGCCCAAGGCGTGGCCAATTGTTTGGACCGAGAATACTGACGGAGACGGATGATCTCCAGTAAGGCGTGGCGGTCTGGGCCGACGTCTTCGAGTGAGTGTGTACCAAAACACGACCGCATTGCCACCGATCAAAAACGCTAGGAAGAGCATCTCGCCGTAGCTAACCCAGTCTGGCCGTGGTCTCCGACGTAAAACCCTTGGAATACTCGACAAACCCCGTCGATGAGGAAACGATCGACCCCAATGCACCACAAGGACGCAAAGTAAAGTCGGTACAACTCCAACCAGCAGTAGATAGGTCGGGTCCACCATCTCGTCGTGCGGCCCCCACCACGCTGCAATGACTGGCTTGACGTGGATCAGATACAGCGGCGTCATGTAAGCAGCTGGTCCGCCGACGAAGACCATCAAGCAGATTGCTCCGATGAAAGATAAACTCGATGAAACAACACTCTTGAGCCAAGTTGAAGACCTTCCGGGACTGCGACGGAGTTTTAGACGTGGAGACAGCATGGGCTCAAGCTCTGGCGTCGGCTCCATCGTGTAGCAGATGGCGGCAATTGACTGGTCGGCATACCAGCTCTTCATAGGGACGCCAGCGAGGCAAGTTCTGTTCTGCAATGGGCCATCGATCGCTTCTTCGACCGAGTAATCCGAAACGGCGGCGTTGACTCCCTTTTCCCTTCTGTTAAAGCCGCACTTGTCCTTTTTTTAGTATTGCACGGACTTGAATCGAAGGGGAGCGGCATGATGCTTCAAGATCGCCACGCACTTGACACGCGCCCCAAAGGCTGATTGGAGGCTCGGCACGAGCTCTGCTCGCTCAAAGCTCTCCCTTGACATCTTCCAGCAGTCGGAACTCCTCCTCGTGCAGCCACCGCTTCAGCGTGAACGTGTCCACCACGAGCTCTCGAGACTTGCAGTCGTGGTCAACCAGGTCGCGGCGGAGACCGAATCGGCGACCGCAACTACAGCACCGGGACACACCCGAGGCATTTCCTGCCAGCAATTCCTTGTCGATCTCGTGCTGCAGTAGCTCGCGCTTGGCTGCGTCCATCGCACGCCGCGCCATGAGTTTCTTGACGAACTTGCGCTCCAACTGCTGCTTGCGGCCCAGCAGCCAGAACAGCAATCCGTGGCTCTGCAGGAGCAGTCCTTCGAGTCCTCGAGACAGGAAGTTGGCGGAAGCTGAGGTCGACAGAGTCGATCGCTGGTGTTCCTTGGTCCACCAGCTCTCAAACTCGCTGCAGGTGATGCCTCCGCTGTCGTCGTCGTCCAATTCCGCAAACAGGTTGCGAACTTGAACCGTCGTCAGCTTTGGGGGCTGAGCAGCCAACGCAGAGCTGCGTGTCGGCTTCTTCTTGCCTCGTAGATACGAGAGCATGAGCTGGAACTCGTCCAGGTCGAGAGTCCCCGAGCCGTCGAGGTCGAAGATCTGGAACGCTTGGCGCAGTCGCAGCACCGTAGGGTCGATCTCCACTTCGCTGGACGACAGTTCCGACGCCGACGGGCTCCGTTGTGCTGGTCTCTTCTGCGCATCAACTCGCCAAAGGGCCAGCTCCCTTTCAGCGCGACCTTGCCGATTGCTGTCGCCATCATGGTCGTGAACTGGAGATGCACGTCGTGGTCACTTGCTTCGAGTGCGGCCAGCTCGCGCTTCATTCCGTCGACGTTGGTGCTGCGCTTGTTGCGGAACCATCCGACCGTCCAAACCTGGTGCACGAACAAGCACACTCGCGTCTTGGCTGCATACCGACGCAGGTGAGCAGCTCGGCGAGCGGCTTCTTGTCGTCGCGCACGACGTGCGTGGTAGAGCGCCTCGATCTCTCGAGCAATTTTGCCGCGCGCCAACGTCAACGCCATCGATCGGTCGATCCACAGCGATACGTAGCGGCAAACAAATGGGTGAAGGACATCAGTGCGCCAGCGACGGAAACGCCGATAGCGTCGCTGAATATGAAGCGCTGCACGGCGTCGACGGAGAAATCCCTGCTCGAGCAGGGGGACCCCACGGCGACGCAGTGCGCGGATGGAAACTGCCACAAGTCTCACCCGCGCTTTGAGTACAACTCGGAAGCAGGCCTTTGCTCTGCAGCGGTGGATCCGCTTGGCGAAGACATGAGCTTCGGTGGAGTAAGGAAATTGGGGCCACCCAGTTGTTGGGTCTTCGAACGCAGTTGGTGAAATGAATTGAGGAGCGCTGGGCGGGTGTCGGAGCTGCTCGCTTCGACTGCAGAATAGAGAGGCACTCAGCGGCCTCGCGAGTCTCGAGCGAAC
Organism: Phytophthora quininea; assembly: GCA_011947345.1. NCBI lineage: Eukaryota > Oomycota > Peronosporomycetes > Peronosporales > Peronosporaceae > Phytophthora > Phytophthora quininea. The sequence goes on from JAAVTG010000644.1 coordinate 176,312, forward strand.
CTCGTTCTCCCAGATATCGCCCTTGATCTTGGCCTCGAGGTGAGCCTGCAGCTTCTCACGCATCTGCAGTCGACAATCAATTGAGTGATAGGACCAGCTAAAAAGTAAACGAATGAAGCCCATACCTCGGTCGATAAGAGCGGTTCAACTTTGCAGCCGCGTGTGTCTTCCTTTTTCGAGGCTTGGCCACGAGCGCTCTCCACTGCTGAGCTCTGTCGAGTGGAGGACACTGCTTCGAAGAAGTCGACAGGTCAACGATGTCGATCGCTCGGGCTTCGATCAGAGCAGCGAGCTTCTCGTCAGTCCGTGCAACGACTGGGTTTAACACCAGTTGAAGGCCTTCGTTGGCCACTTGGGCCAAACTCTCGCTTGAAGACGTCGCTAGAAACACCGAGGACGAAGCGTGCAGCTCTTGGGCTTCGTGCATCCACCGCTTCCACCGCTTAGGGGACAATCCACCGCATCCGTTCTTTTGTCCTGGGAGGGGTGCAGTGCTAGCGTCCCAGCCTTTCGAGCCGTCGGTCTCTTCTTCGTCGGTGGAGACGCCACTGCACCGAGGCTGTGGAGCTTCCCTGGAGACCCCACATACACGTCCTCGAGCTGGCGGAGCTTGTCGGGGGACGGCATCTCGCTGCAAGCGTCGCTCCCTATTTCCATCGTGCTTCCAACCCAGATAAATTTCCCATTATCTAACCTCCACGACTCCAAGACGACGCCCGTCACGCAGGTTGGTGCTGCGATGGCCAGAACGTCCTCCAGGGACGGTCAAAGGACAGTTGGTTCTGCTGAACGATCTTGAACGAGACCATCCTTGTTGAAATGCGCGGTGGTCGACGAAGGATTAAAGATCGAGCAGACCGTCACGAGCTGGAGTCTGGTGTTGCTGTCTCCATGGAGCTGGATGCCTACGATGCAAGAGTGGGTAGCTTGGGCAGTGGGGCGACACCACCCGTGGAGGCGTTCGTCTACTGAGGAAGCGGTGGCAGCTAGGTCTGAATGGCAGATGGCAATGCCGATGAGCTCTCGTTGGCAGGGTCGAGTTCCGGACAGATCTCAGACTGAAGGATGTCACCGTCACGTCGGACTCGCAAGACTCATAAGGAGCCGATTGTTGAGCCGTTCCGCTGTCAGCAGCAAGAAAACGAGGTATCACGGCGCGCAGTGTGAGCCGGTCTCACCTCGTCGGATGAGGCATCTCTTGTTGCGCAGGGCGCGCCATGACAGGGATCTCGAGGGCGTTGAGGTCAATTCCTCCTCGTTCATTTCGGAATTTCCTCTGCGCGACTCAAGCGATCCCACTCGACGTCTCCTCCTTCCGTGATGAAGTTCTTCACGCCCGTTCTCGCTGCTGTTGCAGTCGTGCTGGCTGCTGTGAACGCTACCCCATGATCCGCCAAGAGGCGGAAGCGGCTGAATCCAGTAGCTGCACGCTGTCGGGGACCTATACAAGCGGCGCCGACGTGTCCTCGTGCAGCACAGTGACCATCAAGTCGTTGACGGTTCCTGCGGGCGTCACGCTAGACTTGACGGACCTGAAGAAGGGCGCCAACGTCGTCTTCTCCGGCACCACCACCTTCGGCAAAAGGTATCAACACCATTGTGTAGATATTTGTGCGTTGTCTAACTACGACCTTGCAGAAATGGTCTGGTCCACTCGTCCTCCTCACAGGAACCGACCTCACCGTCAGCGGCTCCGGCACTCTCGACGGTCAAGGCGCCTGGTACTGGAAGCAGGGCACGTCCATCACTCGCCCCGTGTTCTTCCGCATGAGCAAGGTCATCTCGTCCACCGTCAAGGGATTCACCATCAAGAATTCGCCCTACCGCACCTTCAGCATCCTCAGCTCCCAGGACACCACCATCAGCGGCCTCACCCTCGACTCAAGTGACGGCGATGACACGGCCAAGAACACGGACGGCTTCGACCTGAGCAAGAACGACGGTGTCACCATCACCGGCAACAAGATCTACAACCAAGACGACTGCCTGGCCATGCAGTCGAGTACCAACACGGTCTTCTCCAGCAACACGTGCAGCGGCGGTCACGGCATCTCCATCGGTTCTATCGGAGGCTCGTCGGTGAGTTCGTCCGACACTGTGACGGGTCTGACGGTCAAGAACAACAAGATCATCGACAGTGTCAACGGTATCCGCATCAAGACCATTGTGAAGTTGAAAGGCAAAGTCTCGGACATCACCTACACCAGCAACACGCTGTCGAACGTCAAGAATGCGATCGTGATCCACTCGGACTACAGCAAGTCCGAGGGCGGCTACACGGGCGACGCGACCAGTCTGGTCTCCATTACTGACATCACCATCGATGGACTTTCGGGCACAGCCACGAAGCTGTACGATATCGTGGCTAACTCCAAGGTGGTGTCGGACTGGACGTTCTCGGGCATCACTGTGAGCGCTTCGAAGACGGGAAGCTGCAGTGGCCAGCCGAGCAACATCGACTGCTAGGCGTGAAGCGCTGCAGTGTGTGAATGAGTTAAGTTTTTTGCTTGCTGGTAGTCTACCAACAAAGATATAGATGTCATGCGCACTCAAGCCGATTACATCTGTGGATTGCTGGTCATTCCGTGCCATATTCCAACGATAGATGGTAGAGTTCTCGACGACAGCACACGCCCAGAACAATGGGCGAGGTAATGAAGAGAGAGAAGATACTCGTATACCGATGGTGGTTTTGGTCCAAGGCAGATGGCAACGCGGACGCGATCCTATCAAGCTCCCGGCAGATCACGACTAGCGAATGCTCGCGGCAAGGCCTAGAGATCTCCAGGGAAGCCGTGAGCCCGACATCGTCCGCTATCTTCAGCGTGCTGTCGTCGTACAGGGAATATCTCATGGTGAACTCCGCACTGACCAAGACTGCTGAGCCCTGAGGATCCTCCTCGGCCAAGGCCATCGCATACCTGTCGAGCTCATTCCGGAATTTCATCAGCGTGACGCAAGCACCATCCCAGCCATCCACACTCCGCCATGAAGTTTCTCTCACCCGTCTTCGCAGCGGCCGCCTTCGCTGTGGCCGCCGTCTACGGCTCGCCCATGATGCGCCAGGAGGAAGAGTCAAGTAGCTGCACGCTGTCGGGGACCTATACAAGCGGCGCCGACGTGTCCTCGTGCAGCACAGTGACCATCAAAACATTGACGGTCCCTGCGGGCGTCACACTAGACCTGAGTGACCTCAAGTCCGGCGCTAACGTCGTCTTCTCCGGCACCGTCACATTCGGCGAGAAGGTGAGATTAAAGGTACTATGTCTAACTTGGCCACCTCGCTGACGTTGTCATTCGTGCTCGCCAACAGAAATGGTCTGGTCCACTCGTCCTCCTCACAGGAACCGACCTCACCGTCAGCGGCTCCGGCACTCTCGACGGTCAAGGCGCCTGGTACTGGAAGCAGGGCACGTCCATCACTCGCCCCGTGTTCTTCCGCATGAGCAAGGTCATCTCGTCCACCGTCAAGGGATTCACCATCAAGAATTCGCCCTACCGCACCTTCAGCATCCTCAGCTCCCAGGACACCACCATCAGCGGCCTCACCCTCGACTCAAGTGACGGCGATGACACGGCCAAGAACACGGATGGCTTCGACCTGAGCAAGAACGACGGTGTCACCATCACCGGCAACAAGATCTACAACCAAGACGACTGCCTGGCCATGCAGTCGAGTACCAACACGGTCTTCTCCAGCAACACGTGCAGCGGCGGTCACGGCATCTCCATCGGTTCTATCGGAGGCTCGTCGGTGAGTTCGTCCGACACTGTGACGGGTCTGACGGTCAAGAACAACAAGATCATCGACAGTGTCAACGGTATCCGCATCAAGACCATTGTGAAGTTGAAAGGCAAAGTCTCGGACATCACCTACACCAGCAACACGCTGTCGAACGTCAAGAATGCGATCGTGATCCACTCGGACTACAGCAAGTCCGAGGGCGGCTACACGGGCGACGCGACCAGTCTGGTCTCCATTACCGACATTACCATCGACGGGCTCACTGGATCCGCCGACCAGATCTACGATATTCTCGTCAACTCGGACGTGGTGTCGGACTGGACGTTCTCGGGCATTGACCTGACGAGCTCGTCGACGGGCAGCTGCAGCGGTGAGCCGAGCGGCGTCAGTTGCTAAATGGCCATTGTCTGCTCTGGGAGTGCTAGTACTAGAAAACAACGAGTCGAGGATGCTGGCACGGGAAAGTTCGATGTCTGTCAGTAAAACCATGAGCAAAACCTCCTACAAATTCATCACGGTGATGCCAGGTAGTCGTGTATATGTTCGTAGAGATGCTTGAGGCGATAAACACGAAGACCTTGGGCTCTCTTGAAGAAACTTGCCGGCAAATGATCATCTTGTCGATATCTAGTAGACATCAAGCAATTTCTCCGCGCGATATCCTCGCGAGCGGACCCCTTCATTGATGCAGGACAGGTAGATCTGATAGGAACGGAGCCCTACAGCTTGTCGGTGTCTTCAATGCAGCTGAAGAAGCCCGTCGAGTTGACCTCTCCGTGCGATCCCTATCTGCGGTGTGTCAACAGGATGCACTGATCACCAGGTGTCGTCGAGTCGATCAAGGTGGTCGTCATGGAAAGGCGGCGCTTTTCGCCACTTGGGCCGCACACTACCGAAATGAGACGCCTATCCAACCTTGAGTTATGCTGCATGACGAATCTAGGAGCTCTTCTTCTCGGATTGGCGAGCCCGCTAGTGCTCTCTGCAGGAGACTACGAGGCTGCAGTGCAATCTGCTCTCGATACCTTCTTGTCACAGAAGCGCTTGCTGCCTTGTGACTCTTAGCGCCGCTGCCACTCGGAGATTCCAGCACCATCGTCGATCCGTGGACATGTGCAGACATCACATCACCTCCCAGCTGGAACGGCCGACGCATGCGTAGGCGACTCGGCTCCGGCCAGATCTTCACAGCGTACACTTGTTGGGCGTTGTCATCTCGGACACCAATGACACATCCGCTGAGAACGGACAGCGGTGCCGGCAAACGTCCTTGGAGGCGATACTTGGGTCAAACCGTCGAGTTCATTCCGGAACTTACTCGACACGACTCAAGTCCCCAGCAACAACCAGCGATGAAGTTCTTCTCGCCCGTCCTCGCCGTCGTTGCGTTCGCCGTCGCCGCCGTCTACGGCTCCCCATGATGCGCCAAGAGCAAGAGTCCTCCAGCTGCACGCTGTCGGGCACCTACTCGAGCGGCACCGACATTTCATCCTGCAGCACCGTCACGATCAACACCCTCACGGTTCCTGCCGGCGTCACGCTGGACTTGAGTGGAGCCAAGAAGGGAGCTGCCATCAACATCGCGGGCACGGTCACGTTCGGCGAAAAGGTCAGTCTTCCGCTGCAACGAACTGCAAGGGCGTATCGACCCAAACTAACTGTTGTTGATCATCTTTTAGAAATGGTCGGGACCTCTTGTCCTGCTCACGGGCACGGACCTCACTGTCAGCGGCTCTGGCACCCTCGACGGCCAAGGCGCCTGGTACTGGAAGCAGGGCACGTCCATCACTCGCCCTGTGTTCTTCCGCATGAACAAGGTCATCTCGTCCACCGTCAAGGGCTTCAAGATCAAGAACTCACCCTACCGCACCTTCAGCATCCTCAATTCGCAGGACACCACCATCAGTGGATTGACCCTCGACTCCAGCGCTGGAGACGACACTGCCAAGAACACCGATGGCTTTGATTTGAGTGGCAATGACGGCGTCACGATCACCGGCAACACCATCTACAACCAGGACGATTGTCTTGCTATGCAGTCGAGCACCAACACGGTCTTCAGCAGCAACACATGCAGTGGTGGCCACGGTATTTCGATCGGTTCTATCGGCGGTTCGTCGGTCAGCTCCTCGGACACCGTGACGGGTCTGACCGTGAAGAACAATAAGATCATCGACAGTGTCAACGGCATCCGCATCAAGACCATCGTGGACCTCTACGGCAAGGTCTCAGACATCACCTACACCAGCAACACGCTGTCGAACGTCAAGAATGCGATCGTGATCCACTCGGACTACAGCAAGTCCAAGGGCGGTTACACCGGCTCGGCTACGAGCAAGGTGACGATCACAGGCATCACGATCAACGGTCTCTCTGGCACGGCCACCAACCTGTACGACATTGTGGCCAACTCGGACGTTGTGTCGGACTGGACGTTCTCGGGCATCACTGTCAGCGCCAGCAAGACCGGCAGCTGCAGTGGTGAACCGAGCGGTGTCAGCTGCTAAGCGATTCGCTGAATCCGTGGGGGTGCTCAGGACGGTAGCTTTGCTCCTTGTCCTCTGTCCTCACCAACACAGGCATTAACATTTGATGTTTGAGTAGATAGATTCCGCCTTGAATGCGTATGGAACAATAAAAAATGTTTATCGTTTGCTAAAGCGCGTGCCGACACCGACTGTACTGTGAACCTTGCCGTCCATGACGCAGCACGCACGTCCACGCCGTCACAAAGCGCAACTTGAAATCTGACGATTTTAATCGAGAGCGGTTTGCCTATCATGATGTGCTGCAAGCAGAGATTAAAGTGGTCTCCGCGAAAGGAATTCAGTGTAGCTCCATGGACTAATAGCTCGCTTCGCGAGCTTTTGGCACGGAAACGTTTCCAGGCCACAAGCAGCAGAGTTGACGCACACATATCCGCGCCGGTCCGCTAAGGTCGACGTGCACAGGCTTAACCGTGGGCAGGCAATGACTCCACGACGAACAACAATTGTGGAGTCACACATTTGGTTTCCTCAAAACCAATTGTTGGAGGCGCAAGTTGAACGAGGGTGGCGGACGAACGCACGATCGCAAGCACATGAACTGCTCTTGTCCAACACCGAAGCTGTAGACCAGCAAATCAATGACGCGACCATCACAAGAACGAGTCCCATGTGGCGTTTTAATCTCCGACTTCGCTGAACAACGCCGTCCGACTGCACGACGTCCCATCTAGACTCGATCCTTGGTAAGTCCGCTCAAACAACAGCCGTATAGCCTACGCGGCATAGGTAAGGAACGTCCACTTGACTGCACCTCAACTCGGTGTTTACTGGTTGGGTGCAGCCTGCCTGCATTGTGCTCGTCCTGCTGAGGTCTCACTCTCGAATTTGCTTCTTCACAAGAACTTCCTCCACTCCAAGCTACGACCTAACCATGAAGCTTTTCCCCAATGTTCTTGCCGCCTTCGCTTCCTTCGTCGTCGGTGTCAACGGATCTGCCATGTTGCGTGAAGCTGGGGACCCCTGCAACCTCACGGGTACCTACCAAGCCGGCACGGACATTTCATCCTGCAGCAAAGTCACCATCGGCTCGCTGTCGGTGCCCGCCGGTGTCACGCTGGACTTGAGCAAAGCCAAGAGCGGAGCCACCATCGAGTTCACGGGCACCACGACATTCGGCACGCAAAAGTGGGAGGGTCCGCTTGTACTGCTCACCGGAAGCAACCTCACTGTCAAGGGCTCCGGCACGCTTGACGGTCAAGGCGATTGGTACTGGAAGCAGGGCCAGTCGATCACCAGGCCGGTATTCTTCCGCCTGCAGCGAGTGACGGGCTCTAATGTGTCGGGCTTCACGCTCAAGAACTCGCCCTTCCGCACCTTCAGCATCGTCACGTGCGTCGAAACAACGCTCACCGGTCTCACACTGGACTCGAGCTCTGGTGGCGACCAGGCCACGAACACGGACGGCTTTGACTTGACCAAGAACGATCACGTGACCATCACCGGCAACAAGATCTTCAACCAGGACGATTGTCTCGCCATGCAGTCCAGCACCAACACAATCTTCAGCAACAACTTGTGCAGCGGCGGCCACGGAATTTCCGTTGGGTCGCTGGGAGGTGCGGCGGTGGACGAGTCGACTACGGTCTCCGGATTGACTGTCCAAGGCAACACCATCCAGAACAGCGATAATGGTCTTCGCATCAAGACCATCAGCGGGCTGAAGGGCCTCGTGTCTAACGTCAAGTACATCGACAACGCCCTCTCCAACGTCAAGAACGCGATCGTGATCCACTCCAACTACGACCGAACCAAGGGAGCGTACTCGGGAGCACCAACGAGTTTGGTGACGATCACTGACATCACGATCTCTGGTCTGTCGGGCTCCGCCACCAACCTGTACGATATCGTGGCAAACCCGAGCGTGGTGTCGATTTGGAAGTTCTCGGGTATCACGGTCAAGGCGGCCAACAAGGGGTCGTGCAGCGGCCAACCCAGCGAGGTCACGTGCTAAGTAGCAACAATAAGCTAATAGAGCTAAGGCAGAACTACTGTAGTTCAGCCGAACCTTTTCACTAGCCCTTCATCCTGTACAACCGACGAAATGTACGTGACATCTACGTTTCGAATCAATGAGGTGAGGAGTGCAAGAGCCGACAACTGGCAACGAGGAAGCACCTCGATTCGTGGTGCTACGAGTCCTTTGAGTGCATGCCGTCGCGTTGAGGAGGCAAGGCGATCCGTGTCATGCCGAGCCGATCGTCGCCAACACACCAGCCGGTGACAGATTCCAGCACACGACGTAGTTGCAATTTCGTTCGCGGCGACCGATACAAAGGTCAAGTGACAAAAACTGTTTTTATTTCTTTGCATCCATCGCGTGAACAACGATGGCGACTGATTATCCACCGCCATTGAGACCGTCCACGGTCCACGGTCGCAAGTCGAACGAACTCGACGAGCCGAAGACCACGAGGCCTCCAGGATCAACTCTGCATTCCACTTCGACACTCCTATTCCAACCGTCATTTCGGAATTGGACGCGCTCACCTCAAGACCTTCCTCCTGCTGCGTACTCGCCGGCATCCGCATCAAGACCTCGTCGGACCAGGTGTACGACATCCTGGTGAACCCGGACGTGGTGTCGGGCTGGACGTTCTCAGGCATCGACGTGACCAGCTCGTCGACGGGCAGCTGCAACGGTGAGCCGAGCGGCGTCAGCTGTTGAGCTGCACAGTCTGTCCAGTTAAATGCGCGGTGGTATTATACCTGACCGCGTCTGTGAGAGTGACCGTGTGCCGTGTCCGAAGTTGCGAATGAAATACACCTGAATGCTTGCGTTAAGCTGTTGAGATTGTTGTTGTGGGTCGGTCGCTGCTCATCAACCGTTCTATTCTCGCGAGAGAAACTGGAGCAAAACACGATCAACGAGACCAAGCAGAGAGAAAACACGGAGCGGAGCTAGCAGCGTCAAACGGAGACATTAAGGATTGCATTTTCTAAATGGCCAAAGTCGCCCAAGTTACGACAGAAACAGGAGGGTGTGGATTCCCAGGCGCTGTGCACTTAACACTTAACGTTGCTGGGCTGGCCGCTGCACGTGCCCGTCTTGGACGCCTTGACAGTCACGCCCGAGAACGACCAGCTCGACACCACCTTCGAGTTGGCCACGATGTCGTACAGGTTGGTGGCAGTTCCCGACAGACCCGAGATGGTCACGCCCTTGATGGTCACGGCGCTCGTGGCCTTGCCGGTGTAGCCGCCCTTGGACTTGCTGTAGTCCGAGTGGATCACGATGGCGTTCTTGACGTTCGACAGCTTGTTGTTGGTGTACTTGACGTTGGAGACGAGACCCTTGAGGTCCACGATGGTCTTGATGCGGATGCCGTTGACGCTGTTGACGATCGTGTTGCCGCTGACCGTGAGGCCCGAGACCGTAGTGGACGAGTCCACGGCGGAGCCACCGAGCGATCCGATGGAGATGCCGTGGCCACCGCTGCAGTAGTTGTTGCTGAAGACCGTGTTGGTGCTGGACTGCATGGCCAGGCAGTCGTCCTGGTTGTAGATCTTGTTGCTGGTGATGGTCACGCCGTCGTTCTTGCTCAGATCGAAGCCGTCCGTGTTCTTGGCCAGGTTATTGCCGGCACTCGAGTCGAGCGTGAGACCGCTGATGGTGGTCTTCTGGGAGTTGAGGATGCTAAAGGTGCGGTAGGGCGAGTTCTTGAGCGTGAAGCCCGAGTGTGGAGCCCGTGACGGCGTGCAGACGGAAGAAGACCGGGCGCGTGATCGACTGGCCCTGCTTCCAGTACCAGGCGCCTTGGCCGTCGAGGGTGCCGGACCCCTGAACCTTGAGGTTGCTGCCGCCGAGCAGCACAAGCGGGCCGGCCCACTTCTGCGTGCCGAACGTGACGGTGCCGGCGATGTTGATGGTGGCGCCGCTCTTGGCCTTGCTCAGGTCGAGCGTGACGCCGGCAGGCACAGACAGCGTGTTAATGGTGAGCGTGCTGCAGGACGAGATGTCGGTGCCAGACTTGTAGGTGCCGGAGAGCGTGCAGCCGCTGGCCTCTTGCTCCTGACGCATCATGGGGGAGCCGTTGACGGCGGCGGCGAGTAGAGCGAGCGCGGCGATGGCGGTGGAGAAGAGCTTCATGGTTGGCGGAGTTGGTCGGTCGGTGTTGGCGCGACTGGCGGTGGTTGCCTCCGAGACGGTGAAATGGAGAATGGGCTGAGGCTGCAGCGATAAATGAAGCGCTGCTGAGGCAGGGACCGGTAGCTGACGCATAGAGCTGGCTTGGTGAACAGGCCGCCATGAGTATTATATACGTGGTGTTGGTCGTTGGCGCTTGCTTGAGCTTGCACGCCGTAAAGGAGCGCCTGGTCGCAGTGGGGGTCCTTCCTGGTGCTTTTCGCTAGCATCACACTTGCCTGCCCTGGCGTTGGGCTGTTCGACCTCGTCGACAAGTGGCATCGTCCCACTCCATGTGGAGATGCCGAAACCTCTGTTTTCAAAAGCGATCCGAAGCTCGAACAACCATTTTCACGCTGGTCGGCATAGTGGAGCTGCGTGTGGGCTCACATCCAAGTCTTGCTTGACAACTGATACCATCGTCGATCGTTGAAGAATTACTAATTGACGCTAGATCGCGGCACAAAAGGATAGAGTTGCCGTCGCAAAGAGGACAACCAGTGCATAGTTCTGTCCAAAGTACATCCAGTGAGTTTTCCCACGCAAAAGCGGAGTTCGATGGTCGCTAGATAAAGCGATCGGGTGGTTTTAGTCTTTTAGTTGACAGAGAGCCCCATCAAAGCCCACTCGTCCCCTCTGACGAGGACGGCCCAAACTCACAACCACCGACCGTTTTCTCTGACAACATTAGCGCTATGCAGAGTGCGGAGATACTAGCATACTTTGGAAAACGCGGCCACCAAAGAGATTTGCGAGGTTCTTGGTGAAGCAATCCTTACCAGAAGTTTACGCTGCAGCTTCTGCGATGAGAAGGAAGCGAGACGTTTCAAAGCTTGGTACAGGTTGATCTGGCTCACGATTGTCTCGACAATCTGTGCTGCCGAGTGCTGAGCGAGACATTCTTGGCCAGTTCTATGAAACGACTAGCGAGACTGTGCAAAGCCAGCCGAAGCAACCAAAAGTTGAAGAGCAGTGAACAGCTTGTCAGATACACCTGGCGGAGAGGAAAGGGGCCGTGCCACGGACGGCAAATCGTTCAGTGAAAGGATATCTTGGTCATTCCAATGCCGCTGTGCCGGGGCGAGAGAGTCCACGCAGACTCACTAGCAGCAGGCCAGTGACGATTCTACAAACCAATGATCAATGCTAGCCTGTTCACCAAGCCAGCTCTATGCGTCAGCTACCGGTCCCTGCCTCAGCAGCGCTTCATTTATCGCTGCAGCCTCAGCCCATTCTCCATTTCACCGTCTCGGAGGCAACCACCGCCAGTCGCGCCAACACCGACCGACCAACTCCGCCAACCATGAAGCTCTTCTCCACCGCCATCGCCGCGCTCGCTCTACTCGCCGCCGCCGTCAACGGCTCCCCATGATGCGTCAGGAGCAAGAGGCCAGCGGCTGCACGCTCTCCGGCACCTACAAGTCTGGCACCGACATCTCGTCCTGCAGCACGCTCACCATTAACACGCTGTCTGTGCCTGCCGGCGTCACGCTCGACCTGAGCAAGGCCAAGAGCGGCGCCACCATCAACATCGCCGGCACCGTCACGTTCGGCACGCAGAAGTGGGCCGGCCCGCTTGTGCTGCTCGGCGGCAGCAACCTCAAGGTTCAGGGGTCCGGCACCCTCGACGGCCAAGGCGCCTGGTACTGGAAGCAGGGCCAGTCGATCACGCGCCCGGTCTTCTTCCGTCTGCACGCCGTCACGGGCTCCACACTCTCGGGCTTCACGCTCAAGAACTCGCCCTACCGCACCTTTAGCATCCTCAACTCCCAGAAGACCACCATCAGCGGTCTCACGCTCGACTCGAGTGCCGGCAATAACCTGGCCAAGAACACGGACGGCTTCGATCTGAGCAAGAACGACGGCGTGACCATCACCAGCAACAAGATCTACAACCAGGACGACTGCCTGGCCATGCAGTCCAGCACCAACACGGTCTTCAGCAACAACTACTGCAGCGGTGGCCACGGCATCTCCATCGGATCGCTCGGTGGCTCCGCCGTGGACTCGTCCACTACGGTCTCGGGCCTCACGGTCAGCGGCAACACGATCGTCAACAGCGTCAACGGCATCCGCATCAAGACCATCGTGGACCTCAAGGGTCTCGTCTCCAACGTCAAGTACACCAACAACAAGCTGTCGAACGTCAAGAACGCCATCGTGATCCACTCGGACTACAGCAAGTCCAAGGGCGGCTACACCGGCAAGGCCACGAGCGCCGTGACCATCAAGGGCGTGACCATCTCGGGTCTGTCGGGAACTGCCACCAACCTGTACGACATCGTGGCCAACTCGAAGGTGGTGTCGAGCTGGTCGTTCTCGGGCGTGACTGTCAAGGCGTCCAAGACGGGCACGTGCAGCGGCCAGCCCAGCAACGTTAAGTGTTAAGTGCACAGCGCCTGGGAATCCACACCCTCCTGTTTCTGTCGTAACTTGGGCGACTTTGGCCATTTAGAAAATGCAATCCTTAATGTCTCCGTTTGACGCTGCTAGCTCCGCTCCGTGTTTTCTCTCTGCTTGGTCTCGTTGATCGTGTTTTGCTCCAGTTTCTCTCGCGAGAATAGAACGGTTGATGAGCAGCGACCGACCCACAACAACAATCTCAACAGCTTAACGCAAGCATTCAGGTGTATTTCATTCGCAACTTCGGACACGGCACACGGTCACTCTCACAGACGCGGTCAGGTATAATACCACCGCGCATTTAACTGGACAGACTGTGCAGCTCAACAGCTGACGCCGCTCGGCTCACCGCTGCAGCTGCCCGTCGACGAGCTGGTCACGTCGATGCCTGAGAACGTCCAGCCCGACACCACGTCCGGGTTCACCAGGATGTCGTACACCTGGTCCGACGAGGTCTTGATGCGGATGCCGGCGAGTACGCAGCAGGAGGAAGGTCTTGAGGTGAGCGCGTCCAATTCCGAAATGACGGTTGGAATAGGAGTGTCGAAGTGGAATGCAGAGTTGATCCTGGAGGCCTCGTGGTCTTCGGCTCGTCGAGTTCGTTCGACTTGCGACCGTGGACCGTGGACGGTCTCAATGGCGGTGGATAATCAGTCGCCATCGTTGTTCACGCGATGGATGCAAAGAAATAAAAACAGTTTTTGTCACTTGACCTTTGTATCGGTCGCCGCGAACGAAATTGCAACTACGTCGTGTGCTGGAATCTGTCACCGGCTGGTGTGTTGGCGACGATCGGCTCGGCATGACACGGATCGCCTTGCCTCCTCAACGCGACGGCATGCACTCAAAGGACTCGTAGCACCACGAATCGAGGTGCTTCCTCGTTGCCAGTTGTCGGCTCTTGCACTCCTCACCTCATTGATTCGAAACGTAGATGTCACGTACATTTCGTCGGTTGTACAGGATGAAGGGCTAGTGAAAAGGTTCGGCTGAACTACAGTAGTTCTGCCTTAGCTCTATTAGCTTATTGTTGCTACTTAGCACGTGACCTCGCTGGGTTGGCCGCTGCACGACCCTTGTTGGCCGCCTTGACCGTGATACCCGAGAACTTCCAAATCGACACCACGCTCGGGTTTGCCACGATATCGTACAGGTTGGTGGCGGAGCCCGACAGACCAGAGATCGTGATGTCAGTGATCGTCACCAAACTCGTTGGTGCTCCCGAGTACGCTCCCTTGGTTCGGTCGTAGTTGGAGTGGATCACGATCGCGTTCTTGACGTTGGAGAGGGCGTTGTCGATGTACTTGACGTTAGACACGAGGCCCTTCAGCCCGCTGATGGTCTTGATGCGAAGACCATTATCGCTGTTCTGGATGGTGTTGCCTTGGACAGTCAATCCGGAGACCGTAGTCGACTCGTCCACCGCCGCACCTCCCAGCGACCCAACGGAAATTCCGTGGCCGCCGCTGCACAAGTTGTTGCTGAAGATTGTGTTGGTGCTGGACTGCATGGCGAGACAATCGTCCTGGTTGAAGATCTTGTTGCCGGTGATGGTCACGTGATCGTTCTTGGTCAAGTCAAAGCCGTCCGTGTTCGTGGCCTGGTCGCCACCAGAGCTCGAGTCCAGTGTGAGACCGGTGAGCGTTGTTTCGACGCACGTGACGATGCTGAAGGTGCGGAAGGGCGAGTTCTTGAGCGTGAAGCCCGACACATTAGAGCCCGTCACTCGCTGCAGGCGGAAGAATACCGGCCTGGTGATCGACTGGCCCTGCTTCCAGTACCAATCGCCTTGACCGTCAAGCGTGCCGGAGCCCTTGACAGTGAGGTTGCTTCCGGTGAGCAGTACAAGCGGACCCTCCCACTTTTGCGTGCCGAATGTCGTGGTGCCCGTGAACTCGATGGTGGCTCCGCTCTTGGCTTTGCTCAAGTCCAGCGTGACACCGGCGGGCACCGACAGCGAGCCGATGGTGACTTTGCTGCAGGATGAAATGTCCGTGCCGGCTTGGTAGGTACCCGTGAGGTTGCAGGGGTCCCCAGCTTCACGCAACATGGCAGATCCGTTGACACCGACGACGAAGGAAGCGAAGGCGGCAAGAACATTGGGGAAAAGCTTCATGGTTAGGTCGTAGCTTGGAGTGGAGGAAGTTCTTGTGAAGAAGCAAATTCGAGAGTGAGACCTCAGCAGGACGAGCACAATGCAGGCAGGCTGCACCCAACCAGTAAACACCGAGTTGAGGTGCAGTCAAGTGGACGTTCCTTACCTATGCCGCGTAGGCTATACGGCTGTTGTTTGAGCGGACTTACCAAGGATCGAGTCTAGATGGGACGTCGTGCAGTCGGACGGCGTTGTTCAGCGAAGTCGGAGATTAAAACGCCACATGGGACTCGTTCTTGTGATGGTCGCGTCATTGATTTGCTGGTCTACAGCTTCGGTGTTGGACAAGAGCAGTTCATGTGCTTGCGATCGTGCGTTCGTCCGCCACCCTCGTTCAACTTGCGCCTCCAACAATTGGTTTTGAGGAAACCAAATGTGTGACTCCACAATTGTTGTTCGTCGTGGAGTCATTGCCTGCCCACGGTTAAGCCTGTGCACGTCGACCTTAGCGGACCGGCGCGGATATGTGTGCGTCAACTCTGCTGCTTGTGGCCTGGAAACGTTTCCGTGCCAAAAGCTCGCGAAGCGAGCTATTAGTCCATGGAGCTACACTCAATTCCTTTCGCGGAGACCACTTTAATCTCTGCTTGCAGCACATCATGATAGGCAAACCGCTCTCGATTAAAATCGTCAGATTTCAAGTTGCGCTTTGTGACGGCGTGGACGTGCGTGCTGCGTCATGGACGGCAAGGTTCACAGTACAGTCGGTGTCGGCACGCGCTTTAGCAAACGATAAACATTTTTATTGTTCCATACGCATTCAAGGCGGAATCTATCTACTCAAACATCAAATGTTAATGCCTGTGTTGGTGAGGACAGAGGACAAGGAGCAAAGCTACCGTCCTGAGCACCCCCACGGATTCAGCGAATCGCTTAGCAGCTGACACCGCTCGGTTCACCACTGCAGCTGCCGGTCTTGCTGGCGCTGACAGTGATGCCCGAGAACGTCCAGTCCGACACAACGTCCGAGTTGGCCACAATGTCGTACAGGTTGGTGGCCGTGCCAGAGAGACCGTTGATCGTGATGCCTGTGATCGTCACCTTGCTCGTAGCCGAGCCGGTGTAACCGCCCTTGGACTTGCTGTAGTCCGAGTGGATCACGATCGCATTCTTGACGTTCGACAGCGTGTTGCTGGTGTAGGTGATGTCTGAGACCTTGCCGTAGAGGTCCACGATGGTCTTGATGCGGATGCCGTTGACACTGTCGATGATCTTATTGTTCTTCACGGTCAGACCCGTCACGGTGTCCGAGGAGCTGACCGACGAACCGCCGATAGAACCGATCGAAATACCGTGGCCACCACTGCATGTGTTGCTGCTGAAGACCGTGTTGGTGCTCGACTGCATAGCAAGACAGTCGTCCTGGTTGTAGATGGTGTTGCCGGTGATCGTGACGCCGTCATTGCCACTCAAATCAAAGCCATCGGTGTTCTTGACAGTGTCGTCTCCAGCGCTGGAGTCGAGGGTCAATCCACTGATGGTGGTGTCCTGCGAATTGAGGATGCTGAAGGTGCGGTAGGGTGAGTTCTTGATCTTGAAGCCCTTGACGGTGGACGAGATGACCTTGTTCATGCGGAAGAACACAGGGCGAGTGATGGACGTGCCCTGCTTCCAGTACCAGGCGCCTTGGCCGTCGAGGGTGCCAGAGCCGCTGACAGTGAGGTCCGTGCCCGTGAGCAGGACAAGAGGTCCCGACCATTTCTAAAAGATGATCAACAACAGTTAGTTTGGGTCGATACGCCCTTGCAGTTCGTTGCAGCGGAAGACTGACCTTTTCGCCGAACGTGACCGTGCCCGCGATGTTGATGGCAGCTCCCTTCTTGGCTCCACTCAAGTCCAGCGTGACGCCGGCAGGAACCGTGAGGGTGTTGATCGTGACGGTGCTGCAGGATGAAATGTCGGTGCCGCTCGAGTAGGTGCCCGACAGCGTGCAGCTGGAGGACTCTTGCTCTTGGCGCATCATGGGGAGCCGTAGACGGCGGCGACGGCGAACGCAGCGACGGCGAGGACGGACGAGAAGAACTTCATCGCTGGTTGTTGCTGGGGACTTGAGTCGTGTCGAGTAAGTTCCGGAATGAACTCGACGGTTTGACCCAAGTATCGCCTCCAAGGACGTTTGCCGGCACCGCTGTCCGTTCTCAGCGGATGTGTCATTGGTGTCCGAGATGACAACGCCCAACAAGTGTACGCTGTGAAGATCTGGCCGGAGCCGAGTCGCCTACGCATGCGTCGGCCGTTCCAGCTGGGAGGTGATGTGATGTCTGCACATGTCCACGGATCGACGATGGTGCTGGAATCTCCGAGTGGCAGCGGCGCTAAGAGTCACAAGGCAGCAAGCGCTTCTGTGACAAGAAGGTATCGAGCAGATTGCACTGCAGCCTCGTAGTCTCCTGCAGAGAGCACTAGCGGGCTCGCCAATCCGAGAAGAAGAGCTCCTAGATTCGTCATGCAGCATAACTCAAGGTTGGATAGGCGTCTCATTTCGGTAGTGTGCGGCCCAAGTGGCGAAAAGCGCCGCCTTTCCATGACGACCACCTTGATCGACTCGACGACACCTGGTGATCAGTGCATCCTGTTGACACACCGCAGATAGGGATCGCACGGAGAGGTCAACTCGACGGGCTTCTTCAGCTGCATTGAAGACACCGACAAGCTGTAGGGCTCCGTTCCTATCAGATCTACCTGTCCTGCATCAATGAAGGGGTCCGCTCGCGAGGATATCGCGCGGAGAAATTGCTTGATGTCTACTAGATATCGACAAGATGATCATTTGCCGGCAAGTTTCTTCAAGAGAGCCCAAGGTCTTCGTGTTTATCGCCTCAAGCATCTCTACGAACATATACACGACTACCTGGCATCACCGTGATGAATTTGTAGGAGGTTTTGCTCATGGTTTTACTGACAGACATCGAACTTTCCCGTGCCAGCATCCTCGACTCGTTGTTTTCTAGTACTAGCACTCCCAGAGCAGACAATGGCCATTTAGCAACTGACGCCGCTCGGCTCACCGCTGCAGCTGCCCGTCGACGAGCTCGTCAGGTCAATGCCCGAGAACGTCCAGTCCGACACCACGTCCGAGTTGACGAGAATATCGTAGATCTGGTCGGCGGATCCAGTGAGCCCGTCGATGGTAATGTCGGTAATGGAGACCAGACTGGTCGCGTCGCCCGTGTAGCCGCCCTCGGACTTGCTGTAGTCCGAGTGGATCACGATCGCGTTCTCCACGTTTGACAGCGTGTTGTCCGTGTACGTCACGTCCGTCACCTCGCCGTACAGGTCGATGATGGTCTTGATGCGGATACCGTTCACGCTGTTGAGGATCTTGTTGTTCTTGACGGTGAGACCCGAGACTGTGGTTGACGAGTCCACGGAATCACCGCCCAGCGATCCGATGGAGATGCCGTGGCCGCCGCTGCACGTGTTGCTGGAGAAGACCGTGTTGGTGCTCGACTGCATGGCCAAACAATCGTCCTGGTTGTAGATCTTGTTGCCGGTGATGGTAATGCCGTCGTTCTCGCTCAGGTCGAAGCCGTCCGTGTTCTTGGCCACGTCGTCGCCCGCGCTGGCGTCCAGCGTGAGTCCGCTGATGGTGGTGTCTTCCGAGTTGAGGATGCTGAAGGTACGGTAGGGCGTGTTATTGATGGTGAAGCCCTTGACGGTAGATGAGATGACCTTGTGCATGCGGAAGAACACGGGCTTGTCGATGGACGTACCCTGCTCCCAATACCAGTCTCCCTGGCCGTCGAGGACGCCGGATCCGCCCACAGTCAGGTCGTTGCCCGTGAGCAGGATAAGCGGGCCCTCCCACGTCTCCGTCTCGAACGTCGTGGTGCCCGTGAAGTTGATGGTGGTGCCGTCCGCCACGTCGCTCAAGTCCAGCGTGACGCCTGCGGGCACGGTCAGCGAGCCAATCGTGATGGTGCTGCACGACGACACGTCCGTGCCGCTGGAGTAGGTGCCCGAGAGCGTGCAGCTACTGGACGACTCGTTTACCTGGCGCATCATGGGGGACGCATTGACGGCGGTGGCGACAAGGCCGAGAGTGGCGGCGATGGAGGTGAAGACCTTCATGGTCGGCGAGTACGCAGCAGGAGGAAGGTCTTGAGGTGAGCGGGTCCAATTCCGAAGTGACGGTTGGAAAAGTGTCGAAGTGGAATGCAGAGTTGATCCTGGAGGCCTCGTGGTCTTCGGCTCGTCGAGTTCGTTCGACTTGCGACCGTGGACGGTGAACGGTCTCAATGGCGGTGGATAATCAGTCGCCATCGTTGTTCACGCGATGGATGCAAAGAAATAAAAACAGTTTTGTCACTTGACCTTTGTATCGGTCGCCGCGAACGAAATTGCAACTACGTCGTGTGCTGGAATCTGTCACCGGCTGGTGTGTTGGCGACGATCGGCTCGGCATGACACGGATCGCCTTGCCTCCTCAACGCGACGGCATGCACTCAAAGGACTCGTAGCACCACGAATCGAGGTGCTTCCTCGTTGCCAGTTGTCGGCTCTTGCACTCCTCACCTCATCGAATTGAAATGTGGACTTTACGTTTCCGGTGAAGGCTATGGCACTATCACAGTGAAAATGGCAACAGATATCCTCTGTTACTTGTACGGAATGCCGTGTGCGGAAAGCAAAGCGGATATTACTGTGACTTACATCCAATTGATCTATATGGTATGGCTTACCGTGGACCATCGAAAAGCCTCTCTCTACATAAAAGAGCTTCCAGTTCAGATGGAGATGTGGTCGGGCACACCCTTCATCTTGCCGCTCGTCGAGGCCGACACCGAGATGCCAGAGAACGACCAGTCTGACACCACGCTGGGGTTCACCACGATGTCGTACAGGTTGGTGGCCGTGCCCGAGAGACCGTTGACAGACACGCCCTGGATGGTCACCTTACTCGTGGGAGCACCCGAGTAGCCGCCCTTGGACTTGCTGTAGTCCGAGTGCAGCACGATGGCGTTCTTGACGTTGGAGAGAGTGTTGTCGTTGTACTTGACGTTGGAGACGAGACCCTGGAGCCCGATGATGGTCTTGATGCGGATGCCGTTGTCCGAGTTCTCGATGGTGTTGCCCTCGACCGTGAGCCCCTCGACCGTGGTGGACTGGTCGACGGTGTTGCCGCCGAGAGAGCCGATGGAGATGCCGTGACCGCCGCAGCAGTAGTTGTTGCTGAAGACCGTGTTGGTGCTCGACTGCATGGCCAGGCAGTCGTCCTGGTTGTAGATCTTGTTGCCGGTGATGGTGATGTGGTCGTTCTTGGTGAGGTCGAAGCCGTCCGTGTTCTTGGCGAGACCGTTGCCGGCGCTCGAGTCGAGCGTCAAGCCGGTGAGGGTGGTCTGCTGCGAGTTGACGATGCTGAAGGTGCGGTACGGCATGTTCTTAATGGTGAAGCCCGAGAGCGTGGAGCTCGCGACGCGCAGCAGGCGGAAGAACACCGGACGCGTGATCGACTGACCCTGCTTCCAGTACCAGGCGCCCTGGCCGTCGAGGGTGCCGGAGCCCTTGACAGTGAGGTTGTTGCCGCTGAGCAGCACAAGAGGACCGTCCCACTTCTGCGTGCCGAACGTGGTGGTGCCCTTGAAGGTGATGGTGGCGCCGCTCTTGGCCTTGCTCAGGTCGAGCGTGACGCCGGCGGGGACCGACAGCGAGTCGATGGTGAGGGAGCTGCAGGACGAGATGTCGGTGCCGGTCTTGTAGGTGCCCGTGAGGTTGCAGCCGCTGCTGGCGGTGCTGGCGGTGCTGGTCTGCTGCACGGGGCTCTGCTGCTCCTGCTGCACAGGGCTCTGCTGCTCCTGACGAAGCTTCTTACCGGCATCGGCACCGGCGGCGAGCAGCACGAACAGAGCAAGTGTGGCGGAGAAGAACTTCATGGCGACTTCCGGCTCCGGTGGGTGTGTTGGAGGAGACAAATTGGGAACTGAGCTTGGAGGGATGAGGCGGGGACAGTGGTCGACGCCGCTGCACTGGGGACACTGTTGGTCGCTCGGAAAATGTTGAGTTGAATGGCGTTAGTTCGCCTTGCTGTTCGAACGGCTCCGGCGGGGCAGTGCAGTGCAACGACAAACCGCACCGGTGGCGCGATCGAAGCAAGCAGGCCCTCTAATAGAGGCTCTATGCCTGCGTGCGCGCCAGATGCTGGGTCGATGAGGCACCTTCGAGCCATGTGAAGCGGGTATCCAGCATTTTTGAACCGGGCTGCCGGGCATGGACGCGAGCTGGGGCCATGCTGCCACGAGCCGGCACATCGGGGGATCGATGGTCCACCTCGAGCCGACACCTGGAGCGGGTGGAGCAGCGCCCCGCTGACAGGTGAGTCAGTCAGGGACGATTTGCGCAGTCTCGACTAGGCCAAGTGTTTTCAACGAAGGACACAGCTGGCACCGCAGCTTGCTGATCGCGGCGTCGTCGCGTCACCGACGACACTGTCGGCCGAGAAGATAAGTCTCCGCTACCAGCAGTGCCGGGGAGTCTCTATTGGCAACCAGCAAAGTGTTTGTACAGTAGTCCAGTGTCTTGCCACACTTTGAGATGATGGCCCCGCAGTCGCACAAGTATCATTTGCTGTAGAACGCAGTGTATTATTGCGTTGTTGTGCCCCGGTGTACGGGCAATGCATGAATTCCCAAGCCGTTGACAATGTCATGAAAGCATGTCATGTTGTCAGGCTGGGAATGGCCACAACCACCTGTTCGTCGATGACAGCAGTCGTTGGAATTGGATTTGCCGGTCATCAATGCTTGTGGCTCCAAGTTGGTTCTGCGGCTAAGAGTTTTGCGTAAGTTGATTTGCTGTGTAACAACGATCAAAGGGGTGTATTTCTCTCTCTCTATTATCAATGCCCGTACTACTGAAAGGTGTCTTTGCCGATGCTCCACGACTACAACCTTTAACTTGTGGAACGAGTGTATCATCTTGCCACAGTTCCAATGAGGCTGAGGCGCACCGACAGGAAATATATACAGTGAATAGATGGCAACATCGGCTGGTTGCCAGCTACAAAAAGCCCAACAGCGATATAAGGTCATCACTTGTCGAAGCTGTCAATACTACAAAGCTGCCATCCTTCTCAATGTTTGGCCTTTCAGGCTTGATCAGCGTACTTGCCGATCAAACCATTTGCGACTATAACTTGCTTGGTGTTGGATTCACTTGTGTATCTTTGCTTTGACCGATCGGGCCACCGCTAGCATTCATTTCCTGCGCCAATTCCAAAGTTTCATGTGAGCGACAGCTTCTCTTCGCGCGGCGACAAGCCCACAACCGAGCTCGGATCGCGAGCAAATCGGTGGCGTATGGTCGCCGTGAGTCACGTCCATGACGGCACGAAAGCCACGGGAGTCGTGCCGTAAAGCGGGTCTTGTTGCGGCGGTTTCCTGCGCGTACGGTGCTCCCAAGACGGGAGCCATCATCTCAAAGTGTGGCAAGACACTGGACTACTGTACAAACACTTTGCTGGTTGCCAATAGAGACTCCCCGGCACTGCTGGTAGCGGAGACTTATCTTCTCGGCCGACAGTGTCGTCGGTGACGCGACGACGCCGCGATCAGCAAGCTGCGGTGCCAGCTGTGTCCTTCGTTGAAAACACTTGGCCTAGTCGAGACTGCGCAAATCGTCCCTGACTGACTCACCTGTCAGCGGGGCGCTGCTCCACCCGCTCCAGGTGTCGGCTCGAGGTGGACCATCGATCCCCCGATGTGCCGGCTCGTGGCAGCATGGCCCCAGCTCGCGTCCATGCCCGGCAGCCCGGTTCAAAAATGCTGGATACCCGCTTCACATGGCTCGAAGGTGCCTCATCGACCCAGCATCTGGCGCGCACGCAGGCATAGAGCCTCTATTAGAGGGCCTGCTTGCTTCGATCGCGCCACCGGTGCGGTTTGTCGTTGCACTGCACTGCCCCGCCGGAGCCGTTCGAACAGCAAGGCGAACTAACGCCATTCAACTCAACATTTTCCGAGCGACCAACAGTGTCCCCAGTGCAGCGGCGTCGACCACTGTCCCCGCCTCATCCCTCCAAGCTCAGTTCCCAATTTGTCTCCTCCAACACACCCACCGGAGCCGGAAGTCGCCATGAAGTTCTTCTCCGCCACACTTGCTCTGTTCGTGCTGCTCGCCGCCGGTGCCGATGCCGGTAAGAAGCTTCGTCAGGAGCAGCAGAGCCCTGTGCAGCAGGAGCAGCAGAGCCCCGTGCAGCAGACCAGCACCGCCAGCACCGCCAGCAGCGGCTGCAACCTCACGGGCACCTACAAGACCGGCACCGACATCTCGTCCTGCAGCTCCCTCACCATCGACTCGCTGTCGGTCCCCGCCGGCGTCACGCTCGACCTGAGCAAGGCCAAGAGCGGCGCCACCATCACCTTCAAGGGCACCACCACGTTCGGCACGCAGAAGTGGGACGGTCCTCTTGTGCTGCTCAGCGGCAACAACCTCACTGTCAAGGGCTCCGGCACCCTCGACGGCCAGGGCGCCTGGTACTGGAAGCAGGGTCAGTCGATCACGCGTCCGGTGTTCTTCCGCCTGCTGCGCGTCGCGAGCTCCACGCTCTCGGGCTTCACCATTAAGAACATGCCGTACCGCACCTTCAGCATCGTCAACTCGCAGCAGACCACCCTCACCGGCTTGACGCTCGACTCGAGCGCCGGCAACGGTCTCGCCAAGAACACGGACGGCTTCGACCTCACCAAGAACGACCACATCACCATCACCGGCAACAAGATCTACAACCAGGACGACTGCCTGGCCATGCAGTCGAGCACCAACACGGTCTTCAGCAACAACTACTGCTGCGGCGGTCACGGCATCTCCATCGGCTCTCTCGGCGGCAACACCGTCGACCAGTCCACCACGGTCGAGGGGCTCACGGTCGAGGGCAACACCATCGAGAACTCGGACAACGGCATCCGCATCAAGACCATCATCGGGCTCCAGGGTCTCGTCTCCAACGTCAAGTACAACGACAACACTCTCTCCAACGTCAAGAACGCCATCGTGCTGCACTCGGACTACAGCAAGTCCAAGGGCGGCTACTCGGGTGCTCCCACGAGTAAGGTGACCATCCAGGGCGTGTCTGTCAACGGTCTCTCGGGCACGGCCACCAACCTGTACGACATCGTGGTGAACCCCAGCGTGGTGTCAGACTGGTCGTTCTCTGGTATCTCGGTGTCGGCCTCGACGAGCGGCAAGATGAAGGGTGTGCCCGACCACATCTCCATCTAAAGCAACAGTGTGTTGATTGCCCAATTAGATAGAGTCGAGTGCAGTTAAAGTTTGTACGTGTAGATCGTTGAAGCTCTATCACGTTAGTGGTTTTTGAAGAAGTACATGTCACGTTTGGAATGCTTACTGTTAGAGTTTCTCAGCTACATGTAGTTGTGATCTTCATTGTCAAGAACGTTCAAGTCCATAAAAGTAAGCGAGTTTCACAGCGGGGTAGTCATTCCCTGGTACCACGGTCAAGGACTCGAACAAGGACACGTGCAGCGGACAGCCCAGCAGCATCCAGTGCTAGCGGTCCACCGCTTTTCTACCGGAAACCAATCCGCAACAAAGAGGGACGGTCTCTCAAGCTGCCCTAACTGTGTCATCCGATGACGTTGAAGTCGTAATAGTTTTTAACCTTCACGTCTCGAATGTGTGGACACTACTCATAGCTTGCCCAAGACAAGGGATATATACGCCAAAGCCATACATCTATTTGTTATCCATTCATACGCTGACTGCGCCACTTTCGTTCGCGGCTACACCATCTTCCCACTAAGACAGACATGCTCTCTTTGTTCGCTCGAGTGCTGTGGTCTCGATGCCTTAGCACTGGACGCCGCTGGGCTGGCCGCTGCAGCTGCCCTTCTTGGACGCGCTCACCGAGATACCCGAGAACGACCAGCTCGACACCGCCTTGGGGTTGGCCACGATGTCGTACAGGTTGGTGGCAGTTCCCGACAGACCCGAGATCGTGATGTCCTGGATGGTCACCTGGCTGGTAGCCGCGCCCGTGTAGCCGCCCTTGGACTTGCTGTAGTCCGAGTGGATCACGATGGCGTTCTGAACGTTCGACAGTTTGTTGTTGGTGTACTTGGCGTTGGAGACGAGGCCCTGGAGCCCGATGATGGTCTTGATGCGGATGCCGTTGACGCTGTTGACGATCGTGTTGCCGCTGACCGTGAGGCCCGAGACGGTGTCCGACGAGTCCACACCGTTACCGCCGAGAGAGCCGATGGAGATGCCGTGACCGCCGCAGCAGTAGTTGTTGCTGAAGACCGTGTTGGTGCTCGACTGCATGGCCAGGCAGTCGTCCTGGTTGTAGATCTTGTTGCCGGTGATGGAGACGCCGTCGTTCCTGCTCAGATCGAAGCCGTCCGTGTTCTTGGCCTGGCCGTTGCCGGCGCTCGAGTCGAGGGTAAGGCCACTGATGGTGGTGTCCTGGGAGTTGAGGATGCTGAAGGTGCGGTAGGGCGAGTTCTTGAGCGTGAAGCCCGAGAGCGTGGAGCCCGTGACGGCGTGCAGACGGAAGAACACCGGGCGCGTGATCGACTGGGCCTGCTTCCAGTACCAGGAGCCCTGGCCATCGAGAGTGCCGGATCCCTGGACCTTGAGGTTGTTGCCGCTGAGCAACACGAGTGGGCCGGCCCACTTCTGCGTGCCGAACGTCGTAGTTCCCGTGAACTGGATGGTGGCGCCGCTCTGGGCCTTGCTCAAGTCGAGCGTGACGCCGGCGGGGACGGACAGCGAGCCGATGGTGACCGTGCTGCAGGACGAGATGTCGGTGCCGGTCTTGTAGGTGCCGGACAGCGTGCAGCCGCTGCTACCGCCCTCCTGTTCCTGTCGCAGCATGGTGGCTCCGTTGGCGGTGGAGGCAACGAGTGCGAAGGCGGCGGTGGCGACCGAGAAGAGCTTCATGGTGATCGTTGCGAAAGTCTTGGTGGTGGTTTGCCGCTGGTGGTGCTTTGCTCCGAAGAGTGCAAATTGCAGAATGATCCACTTGTGTGGGGACCACCGGCGACTCGTAGCGGCACGATCCAACGCGTCCGCCGGGTGTCCGTGACGAGCGTGAGGTCTTGAGCTCATGTGCCGGGCGGGCGTTCGTTTGAGCTCCTGGCGTTGCCTTGCCAGCTGGCTTGGAAGCTCGGCCCGCGGCGTGGACGTGATCCTGTCCCTGGAGCACGAACAGCGATTTCCAGGCCACCGCACGGCAGGCGTAGGCAGAGCGACGTTGCGCTACATGTTGAATCGCCGGCGTTGTGCCCAGGCCGGCGACCCCGCCCGGCACATTAAGGTTCAAAGAACCCGGCACGAGCACGCGTTCCAGACTCGTTACTGCTGCGTCCATGAGGCCTCCTGGTGCATAATTAACCACTAGCTGTGCATCTCGTTCTACTGTGTTGTTGCTGCTGACACTGAAGCAAATCCATCGTCTGTGCCGACCATCACAAACTGACGCGCCGTCAGACGCTATCGGTAGCGATTTGCCGCTCGTGTCACGTGAAGGCGTGGCAATCGCAGCAAGCATCTGAGTGTTGCTCTCTACGGTTTGGACGTCTGGAGTTGTTTTTAAACCGCTATGCACTACTATGGACAACTGGGTGTGCAGAAGAACTATAGCCTTGAGAATGGCGGCTGGAACACGGGCTGCGTGGAGACTTCGTCGCCGTGACTGCTGCGTGTACGACAACTAAACGCTTTTACGTCTCCGTCCGATTACCGAGATTGGAGCCACAAGCGCTCTGTTCGGTTTATCAGCATGGTTGATCTCGGCATCTTGATTTGAAAGAGAGCTAAGGATTTCGCGAGCTCGGCTTTGCCGCGCAACTGACCTATGATGTTAAGTCCACTTGGCCTCTTGACATGTAAAATATCGCCGTTGTTCCAGCCGAATAAAATACCTTCCAGCCGTGCGTCCTGGTCAACAGGGCGACATCGTGGTAGATTTGATAGCGTATGGCGTTCGATGACAGTTCACATCGCGTTTGGTACGGCTGCATGGAGAAAACATCTCGAGCAGATGAGATCTCGATGTTCACGAATTATTTCTCGCATGGCAACACACATTCTTCAAATTGGTCAGGATCATCAGCAATACGTGCGCACCAGGAGGCCTCATGGACGCAGCAGTAACGAGTCTGGAACGCGTGCTCGTGCCGGGTTCTTTGAACCTTAATGTGCCGGGCGGGGTCGCCGGCCTGGGCACAACGCCGGCGATTCAACATGTAGCGCAACATCGCTCTGCCTACGCCTGCCGTGCGGTGGCCTGGAAATCGCTGTTCGTGCTCCAGGGACAGGATCACGTCCACGCCGCGGGCCGAGCTTCCAAGCCAGCTGGCAAGGCAACGCCAGGAGCTCAAACGAACGCCCGCCCGGCACATGAGCTCAAGACCTCACGCTCGTCACGGACACCCGGCGGACGCGTTGGATCGTGCCGCTACGAGTCGCCGGTGGTCCCCACACAAGTGGATCATTCTGCAATTTGCACTCTTCGGAGCAAAGCACCACCAGCGGCAAACCACCACCAAGACTTTCGCAACGATCACCATGAAGCTCTTCTCGGTCGCCACCGCCGCCTTCGCACTCGTTGCCTCCACCGCCAACGGAGCCACCATGCTGCGACAGGAACAGGAGGGCGGTAGCAGCGGCTGCACGCTGTCCGGCACCTACAAGACCGGCACCGACATCTCGTCCTGCAGCACGGTCACCATCGGCTCGCTGTCCGTCCCCGCCGGCGTCACGCTCGACTTGAGCAAGGCCCAGAGCGGCGCCACCATCCAGTTCACGGGAACTACGACGTTCGGCACGCAGAAGTGGGCCGGCCCACTCGTGTTGCTCAGCGGCAACAACCTCAAGGTCCAGGGATCCGGCACTCTCGATGGCCAGGGCTCCTGGTACTGGAAGCAGGCCCAGTCGATCACGCGCCCGGTGTTCTTCCGTCTGCACGCCGTCACGGGCTCCACGCTCTCGGGCTTCACGCTCAAGAACTCGCCCTACCGCACCTTCAGCATCCTCAACTCCCAGGACACCACCATCAGTGGCCTTACCCTCGACTCGAGCGCCGGCAACGGCCAGGCCAAGAACACGGACGGCTTCGATCTGAGCAGGAACGACGGCGTCTCCATCACCGGCAACAAGATCTACAACCAGGACGACTGCCTGGCCATGCAGTCGAGCACCAACACGGTCTTCAGCAACAACTACTGCTGCGGCGGTCACGGCATCTCCATCGGCTCTCTCGGCGGTAACGGTGTGGACTCGTCGGACACCGTCTCGGGCCTCACGGTCAGCGGCAACACGATCGTCAACAGCGTCAACGGCATCCGCATCAAGACCATCATCGGGCTCCAGGGCCTCGTCTCCAACGCCAAGTACACCAACAACAAACTGTCGAACGTTCAGAACGCCATCGTGATCCACTCGGACTACAGCAAGTCCAAGGGCGGCTACACGGGCGCGGCTACCAGCCAGGTGACCATCCAGGACATCACGATCTCGGGTCTGTCGGGAACTGCCACCAACCTGTACGACATCGTGGCCAACCCCAAGGCGGTGTCGAGCTGGTCGTTCTCGGGTATCTCGGTGAGCGCGTCCAAGAAGGGCAGCTGCAGCGGCCAGCCCAGCGGCGTCCAGTGCTAAGGCATCGAGACCACAGCACTCGAGCGAACAAAGAGAGCATGTCTGTCTTAGTGGGAAGATGGTGTAGCCGCGAACGAAAGTGGCGCAGTCAGCGTATGAATGGATAACAAATAGATGTATGGCTTTGGCGTATATATCCCTTGTCTTGGGCAAGCTATGAGTAGTGTCCACACATTCGAGACGTGAAGGTTAAAAACTATTACGACTTCAACGTCATCGGATGACACAGTTAGGGCAGCTTGAGAGACCGTCCCTCTTTGTTGCGGATTGATTTCCGGTAGAAAAGCGGTGGACCGCTAGCACTGGATGCTGCTGGGCTGTCCGCTGCACGTGTCCTTGTTCGAGTCCTTGACCGTGGTACCAGGGAATGACTACCCCGCTGTGAAACTCGCTTACTTTTATGGACTTGAACGTTCTTGACAATGAAGATCACAACTACATGTAGCTGAGAAACTCTAACAGTAAGCATTCCAAACGTGACATGTACTTCTTCAAAAACCACTAACGTGATAGAGCTTCAACGATCTACACGTACAAACTTTAACTGCACTCGACTCTATCTAATTGGGCAATCAACACACTGTTGCTTTAGATGGAGATGTGGTCGGGCACACCCTTCATCTTGCCGCTCGTCGAGGCCGACACCGAGATACCAGAGAACGACCAGTCTGACACCACGCTGGGGTTCACCACGATGTCGTACAGGTTGGTGGCCGTGCCCGAGAGACCGTTGACAGACACGCCCTGGATGGTCACCTTACTCGTGGGAGCACCCGAGTAGCCGCCCTTGGACTTGCTGTAGTCCGAGTGCAGCACGATGGCGTTCTTGACGTTGGAGAGAGTGTTGTCGTTGTACTTGACGTTGGAGACGAGACCCTGGAGCCCGATGATGGTCTTGATGCGGATGCCGTTGTCCGAGTTCTCGATGGTGTTGCCCTCGACCGTGAGCCCCTCGACCGTGGTGGACTGGTCGACGGTGTTGCCGCCGAGAGAGCCGATGGAGATGCCGTGACCGCCGCAGCAGTAGTTGTTGCTGAAGACCGTGTTGGTGCTCGACTGCATGGCCAGGCAGTCGTCCTGGTTGTAGATCTTGTTGCCGGTGATGGTGATGTGGTCGTTCTTGGTGAGGTCGAAGCCGTCCGTGTTCTTGGCGAGACCGTTGCCGGCGCTCGAGTCGAGCGTCAAGCCGGTGAGGGTGGTCTGCTGCGAGTTGACGATGCTGAAGGTGCGGTACGGCATGTTCTTAATGGTGAAGCCCGAGAGCGTGGAGCTCGCGACGCGCAGCAGGCGGAAGAACACCGGACGCGTGATCGACTGACCCTGCTTCCAGTACCAGGCGCCCTGGCCGTCGAGGGTGCCGGAGCCCTTGACAGTGAGGTTGTTGCCGCTGAGCAGCACAAGAGGACCGTCCCACTTCTGCGTGCCGAACGTGGTGGTGCCCTTGAAGGTGATGGTGGCGCCGCTCTTGGCCTTGCTCAGGTCGAGCGTGACGCCGGCGGGGACCGACAGCGAGTCGATGGTGAGGGAGCTGCAGGACGAGATGTCGGTGCCGGTCTTGTAGGTGCCCGTGAGGTTGCAGCCGCTGCTGGCGGTGCTGGCGGTGCTGGTCTGCTGCACGGGGCTCTGCTGCTCCTGCTGCACAGGGCTCTGCTGCTCCTGACGAAGCTTCTTACCGGCATCGGCACCGGCGGCGAGCAGCACGAACAGAGCAAGTGTGGCGGAGAAGAACTTCATGGCGACTTCCGGCTCCGGTGGGTGTGTTGGAGGAGACAAATTGGGAACTGAGCTTGGAGGGATGAGGCGGGGACAGTGGTCGACGCCGCTGCACTGGGGACACTGTTGGTCGCTCGGAAAATGTTGAGTTGAATGGCGTTAGTTCGCCTTGCTGTTCGAACGGCTCCGGCGGGGCAGTGCAGTGCAACGACAAACCGCACCGGTGGCGCGATCGAAGCAAGCAGGCCCTCTAATAGAGGCTCTATGCCTGCGTGCGCGCCAGATGCTGGGTCGATGAGGCACCTTCGAGCCATGTGAAGCGGGTATCCAGCATTTTTGAACCGGGCTGCCGGGCATGGACGCGAGCTGGGGCCATGCTGCCACGAGCCGGCACATCGGGGGATCGATGGTCCACCTCGAGCCGACACCTGGAGCGGGTGGAGCAGCGCCCCGCTGACAGGTGAGTCAGTCAGGGACGATTTGCGCAGTCTCGACTAGGCCAAGTGTTTTCAACGAAGGACACAGCTGGCACCGCAGCTTGCTGATCGCGGCGTCGTCGCGTCACCGACGACACTGTCGGCCGAGAAGATAAGTCTCCGCTACCAGCAGTGCCGGGGAGTCTCTATTGGCAACCAGCAAAGTGTTTGTACAGTAGTCCAGTGTCTTGCCACACTTTGAGATGATGGCCCCGCAGTCGCACAAGTATCATTTGCTGTAGAACGCAGTGTATTATTGCGTTGTTGTGCCCCGGTGTACGGGCAATGCATGAATTCCCAAGCCGTTGACAATGTCATGAAAGCATGTCATGTTGTCAGGCTGGGAATGGCCACAACCACCTGTTCGTCGATGACAGCAGTCGTTGGAATTGGATTTGCCGGTCATCAATGCTTGTGGCTCCAAGTTGGTTCTGCGGCTAAGAGTTTTGCGTAAGTTGATTTGCTGTGTAACAACGATCAAAGGGGTGTATTTCTCTCTCTCTATTATCAATGCCCGTACTACTGAAAGGTGTCTTTGCCGATGCTCCACGACTACAACCTTTAACTTGTGGAACGAGTGTATCATCTTGCCACAGTTCCAATGAGGCTGAGGCGCACCGACAGGAAATATATACAGTGAATAGATGGCAACATCGGCTGGTTGCCAGCTACAAAAGCCCAACAGCGATATAAGGTCATCACTTGTCGAAGCTGTCAATACTACAAAGCTGCCATCCTTCTCAATGTTTGGCCTTTCAGGCTTGATCAGCGTACTTGCCGATCAAACCATTTGCGACTATAACTTGCTTGGTGTTGGATTCACTTGTGTATCTTTGCTTTGACCGATCGGGCCACCGCTAGCATTCATTTCCTGCGCCAATTCCAAAGTTTCATGTGAGCGACAGCTTCTCTTCGCGCGGCGACAAGCCCACAACCGAGCTCGGATCGCGAGCAAATCGGTGGCGTATGGTCGCCGTGAGTCACGTCCATGACGGCACGAAAGCCACGGGAGTCGTGCCGTAAAGCGGGTCTTGTTGCAGCGGTTTCCTGCGCGTACGGTGCTCCCAAGACGGGAGCCATCATCTCAAAGTGTGGCAAGACACTGGACTACTGTACAAACACTTTGCTGGTTGCCAATAGAGACTCCCCGGCACTGCTGGTAGCGGAGACTTACCTTCTCGGCCGACAGTGTCGTCGGTGACGCGACGACGCCGCGATCAGCAAGCTGCGGTGCCAGCTGTGTCCTTCGTTGAAAACACTTGGCCTAGTCGAGACTGCGCAAATCGTCCCTGACTGACTCACCTGTCAGCGGGGCGCTGCTCCACCCGCTCCAGGTGTCGGCTCGAGGTGGACCATCGATCCCCCGATGTGCCGGCTCGTGGCAGCATGGCCCCAGCTCGCGTCCATGCCCGGCAGCCCGGTTCAAAAATGCTGGATACCCGCTTCACATGGCTCGAAGGTGCCTCATCGACCCAGCATCTGGCGCGCACGCAGGCATAGAGCCTCTATTAGAGGGCCTGCTTGCTTCGATCGCGCCACCGGTGCGGTTTGTCGTTGCACTGCACTGCCCCGCCGGAGCCGTTCGAACAGCAAGGCGAACTAACGCCATTCAACTCAACATTTTCCGAGCGACCAACAGTGTCCCCAGTGCAGCGGCGTCGACCACTGTCCCCGCCTCATCCCTCCAAGCTCAGTTCCCAATTTGTCTCCTCCAACACACCCACCGGAGCCGGAAGTCGCCATGAAGTTCTTCTCCGCCACACTTGCTCTGTTCGTGCTGCTCGCCGCCGGTGCCGATGCCGGTAAGAAGCTTCGTCAGGAGCAGCAGAGCCCTGTGCAGCAGGAGCAGCAGAGCCCCGTGCAGCAGACCAGCACCGCCAGCAGCGGCTGCAACCTCACGGGCACCTACAAGACCGGCACCGACATCTCGTCCTGCAGCTCCTCACCATCGACTCGCTGTCGGTCCCCGCCGGCGTCACGCTCGACCTGAGCAAGGCCAAGAGCGGCGCCACCATCACCTTCAAGGGCACCACCACGTTCGGCACGCAGAAGTGGGACGGTCCTCTTGTGCTGCTCAGCGGCAACAACCTCAAGGTCCAGGGGTCCGGCACCCTCGACGGCCAGGGCGCCTGGTACTGGAAGCAGGGTCAGTCGATCACGCGTCCGGTGTTCTTCCGCCTGCTGCGCGTCGCGAGCTCCACGCTCTCGGGCTTCACCATTAAGAACATGCCGTACCGCACCTTCAGCATCGTCAACTCGCAGCAGACCACCCTCACCGGCTTGACGCTCGACTCGAGCGCCGGCAACGGTCTCGCCAAGAACACGGACGGCTTCGACCTCACCAAGAACGACCACATCACCATCACCGGCAACAAGATCTACAACCAGGACGACTGCCTGGCCATGCAGTCGAGCACCAACACGGTCTTCAGCAACAACTACTGCTGCGGCGGTCACGGCATCTCCATCGGCTCTCTCGGCGGCAACACCGTCGACCAGTCCACCACGGTCGAGGGGCTCACGGTCGAGGGCAACACCATCGAGAACTCGGACAACGGCATCCGCATCAAGACCATCATCGGGCTCCAGGGTCTCGTCTCCAACGTCAAGTACAACGACAACACTCTCTCCAACGTCAAGAACGCCATCGTGCTGCACTCGGACTACAGCAAGTCCAAGGGCGGCTACTCGGGTGCTCCCACGAGTAAGGTGACCATCCAGGGCGTGTCTGTCAACGGTCTCTCGGGCACGGCCACCAACCTGTACGACATCGTGGTGAACCCCAGCGTGGTGTCAGACTGGTCGTTCTCTGGTATCTCGGTGTCGGCCTCGACGAGCGGCAAGATGAAGGGTGTGCCCGACCACATCTCCATCTAAAGCAACAGTGTGTTGATTGCCCAATTAGATAGAGTCGAGTGCAGTTAAAGTTTGTACGTGTAGATCGTTGAAGCTCTATCACGTTAGTGGTTTTTGAAGAAGTACATGTCACGTTTGGAATGCTTACTGTTAGAGTTTCTCAGCTACATGTAGTTGTGATCTTCATTGTCAAGAACGTTCAAGTCCATAAAAGTAAGCGAGTTTCACAGCGGGGTAGTCATTCCCTGGTACCACGGTCAAGGACTCGAACAAGGACACGTGCAGCGGACAGCCCAGCAGCATCCAGTGCTAGCGGTCCACCGCTTTTCTACCGGAAACCAATCCGCAACAAAGAGGGACGGTAGTAGCAGTAGTAAGGTAGTCTATTGAACTTTCTTAGTTAATAGCCTCCTTGTACGACCGTAGCCGCTTGACCAATGACGGCTCCTTCTGCTGAAGCCACCGTGCTGGCGGAGGGGACTGGTTACCTCTTGGATCTCCGTCCCCTGTCATACGCTTCAAGCAATCAACACTAATTTGGAGTCGAATGCCCTGCAGTCTCGATTGCTGTCTTCTTCTTTCTCTTGTGGCTACTGCTTGTAGCTGACGCATGCCAAGTTGCCACATATATTGTAGCTGGTGCTCTCGTGTCCAGTGTTGGTCTTCGTGTACGGTTCTGTTTCTAATCTGCCACAACAGAGTGTATCCAATGCTGCACATAGCCCACCAAATCCGCTGGCCTGCGTCTTCGTATTCCGGGCTCCAATGGCCGTACCATTCGACCATCCTCTGCCTGAAATGGTTGCTGGCTGGAGGTGATTCCCGTCCTATGATATACGTTGTGTATGCCTTCATCTTTTCGGTTGAGACCTCCGCTCCAGTCCAATGTTGTACCAGCTTCCTCCAGAAGTCTTGGGCTCGAATACACTCGAACACTATGTGTGGGATTGAGATCTTGCTTACTGGGCAATTCTCTCCCATTGGGCATTCACTCTCGCGTTGGAAACCCTTATAATACAGATTCAGCTGCTGGACAGCTAGTCAGTAAGTCACCCATACTTGGTAGTCCGTCAGCATATTTCGATGTGCCCACACTTGCTTTGGTGTCTGGCTTAATAACCCTTTTGTTTTGGGGTTTGTTGTCATTTTCGACTTCAGCTTCAGTATTGTTGATTGCAGATCTTTCGTCAACTCCTGCGTGACTCTCCGCTTTAACGCCTTCTTCAGCGACCGCATTATGTTTCTATTTCTTATGGCAGGGCTGACAATCCACGGGAAGTCGTGCAGCAGCGGATGGGCGTGGAAGACAATTCCCCGTTGTGCTTCTCCAACTTCTTGACATCCTTTTAGCACCGTTCTGGTATAGAACCTGCCATTGTATCCCGTTGTCCCGTTGCGTTAGCATGATCTCTGCCTTGCTATTCTTTGATGTGCCCCGGATTTCTCCCTGTTTCGCTACTATCCAGGTATACGAAAGACGTAGCTTAGGAGGCGCTCGCAGTGCTAAGGGCGGTGAATCTCCCAGTCGCTCTCCCACTTTGAGACGTGGTGAGCTGTAGAGAATTGCTATGAGCCATCGCTGAATTTTGGCGATGGTATGACTTTTGGCGCCAGATCTTATGGGGGAACACACACTGTGTACTCGTCACGCTTCGTGCGTACTATGTTGCACGCGCCAATTGATGATACCTCAATACCACAAAACTTCTGCCGTGACAACGTCGGTGATTCCACATCCGGGATCCATTCATTATCCGCCCACGAAAAACTCCCCCAAAATGCTACGATTTCCCGTGGTGGGGCAGGTGGGGCATGCATCTCGTCCAAATTCACCCGTACTGTTATGGTTTCCCTTTTGGAGGGACGTATGTGAGGTTTTCCGTCTTGATACTCGCTTGAGTAGCTAGTCTAGGAAGAATGGTGCCTGCCAGGTGCCTTCGAGTGTCTTGTTCGCTCTCTGAAGGAGCCAAAGAGGACCCATATACACCACAAAGGCTTTGTGCTTCTGCGACCAGTCCCGCGGAACTCGTTTGCGTGTTGTGGATCTAGGTGAAATCCACGGTTCGCTGTTTGCCGCTGGGCTGCTAATCCCAACCCAATACAACCACGCTTGTTTGTACGAGTCCCTCTTAGCTATAAGCCACATCGTGGTTGTTTTCACTTTTGTACCTGAATAGCCACTGGGATTGCTGCTAATCCCAAACCGCCAGCTTGTCGCGGTGTGTAAATCAATTCTGGCGACATCTTGTGTCGGCTGGGTTCGTCAATTAGTTGCCGTCTCCACAAGAATTGCTTCTGCATATTTACCAACATAGTTTTCGTTGGTAGGTCCGGCGGGAATATTTTCGCAGTAAAAAGAATCGCTGGGAGAACAATAGCGTTGAATAGGTCCACCCGTTCTAGCACTGACGTCGCTACCCGTTCTGCTGTTAGCATGCGCCTCATAATGCTTCGTACCCTCAAGGCCCAATTGATCTTCGTGAGGTCTGCGAACCCAATGTGGTAGCCGAGATAACGTACTGTTGCGCCTAGTTCCAGGACTGGTATTCCGTGCCATGTTTTCTGAGCGACGGCCTTGTTGAGAAAGATGTACTTACTTTTCGCGGGTTGGACTTGCAATCCTGATAATTTGCCAAACTCTTGGACGGTGCTGAGTGCTCTCGGTAATTGGCTGCTTCGTCGTAGAAACAGTGTGGAATCATCTACAAATGCCGAAAACTTGTGTTCTAAAGCTCCTTGTGCGCCTGGTACCGGTTGTCCCGAGAGTTCCACGTCTTGTCCTAATGCTAGGGCCAAGATCTCGACCGCCAGGAGGAAGAGTAGGGGAGCCAAAGGGCATCCTTGTCGGATCCCGGATCGTACATGTAGCGGCTTCGAGAGTTCCCCGTTTACCAGAAATTGCGCAGTCGTGCCGGCATGCAAGTTACTTATGAGATCTACAAATTCCGGATCGAAGTCGTACAGTTCCAACACCGCCAACAGAAAGTTTCTATCCACCGTATTGTACGCTTTAGCAAAATCCAATAGCAAAATGCCCGCGCTCTCCTCCGCTCCCGTGAGGTCGTCGTGAATGGCCGTTTCCAGCTGCGCCATCATCATTGTAATGGATTTATTCATCTGTCTCCCGTGCACGAAGCCTTGCTGCGTGTCCCCAATGAGTTTGCCCAGGAATCGCTGGAGTCTCGTAGCTAATATTTTTGCAAACAGTTTGTAACTCGTTTGTAGTAGCGAGATAGGTCGGTAGTCGAGTGCGTTGGTGGAGTCCCCTTTTTCCGTAGAGGAACGACGATCGCCTTTAAAAGGATGGCGGCGGCTGTTTTCCTTTCAAAAGTCCATTGCAGACTTCTGTTAGTTAAGGAATTAGCATCTCCGGTAGATCTTTGTAGAAGTCATTATTCAAGCCGTCCTCTCCACTGGCCTTGTGCCGCTCGAGTCCTTTTATTGCTGCTTGGATGTCCCCCTCCGTGACTGCTGCCAGTAGTTGCTGGTTATCCCGCCGTGTGACTTTCCGGTGAACTCGAATTTCTTGATGGCGGCTTTCATGTCCTTGGCTGGAATTGAGCTGTGGCTTTTACTCATTATTTGTCTCCATACTCTCGAAAAGCGCTCCGGAATCGGGAGGCCTGCGCCAAAATTCATTTCTGGCGGCGGCAGGATTGACGTCACTGACTGATCCCGCTCTCACACTGCCGTTCGCTTAAACAGCCATCTCACTTGTTCTAGTGTTTGCTCCAACCGGGCACCGATCCTGCTGAGATTGCGTTGTCTAAGTTCATCGATCAGCCCTTGCAGGAGTTGCTGCCGGGATTGAGCTTGCTCTCTGATTACTTTTGCGGCCGCAGTGGCAGTGCGGTGTCTTCTTCGTTTTTCTCTCCTCTTGATCTGTTTAATCGCCCTCTTGCACTGCTGAATGAAGGCGTCCCATGCCTCTTCCGAAGTTCCGCTTTGTGAGCTCTCCTGGGCCAGTTTGTCTGCTAACTCCTTCGCCAGTCTTCCGCTTCGGTCTCCTCTGAAAGGGTAGACCGCCGCAGTAGTTTTGCGCCTGACCAAGCTGCTGTTATCCTTTCGTAGATGCAGGACAATGGCATCATGGTCAGACTCTAGCGCAGGTAATTGGACCTCTACCCATTGAACGCTCATGCAGGCGCTCTCCGAGACATAAAACCGATCTATCCTACTAGCCGTATTCCCTCTCCAGTAAGTAAAGTGTTCGTGATTTTCTAGATGTAAGTCCTCTAAGGCCGACTCCATCCAGACTCGAGCATCGATCAGATCGGCCTCTTGAACCAGCCTAGACAGGGCTGTACTTTCGGTGCGATCCGTTCTGTCTCCTCCTAGTCGATCCAGTTGTGGTTGTTCAACACAATTGAAATCGCCTGCTAAGATGACATGTTTTGCTTGTCCTAACTTCCATCGTCTCAGCTCTTTGAAAAGACCTCGCGTTGCTTCTTCCTGGTCGGGGCGTAGATGTTTAAAAATTGTTTGCCCTCCAGTCGGATACCTATAGCCCGCTCCGTCCATAAGTTTTCGTTCCACTGCTGCAGCCTCCCCTGTACTCGGGAAATATTAAAATGCCTACCCCACCTAATCGATGGGGTCCGACACTCCAATATGATAGTTGTTGTTGGGTTGTTGGATCTCCCCACAACCATTGCCACCTTCTTGTTCATTCGTCTCGCTCCATCTCGGTTTGAACGTGCGTCTCTTGCAGCAGTATGGCCGCTGGTCGTTCGTCAAGGGGATATTGCGCCACGCTTCCAACCAATTTACTCTGTCCTCTTTCCGAAAACCTCTCAAATTCTGCGAGATGATGCGGAAATCGTCACGTTTCGAAGCTGGTCTTATGTCCTCTTCTTCCTCTGTGCGATATGTCGCCTCCGCTGCCTGGACACTCCGTGAGTATGCATCCCTTGGCCCCTCTACTTGCGGTGCTAAGTTCTTTCGCATCGTTGACATTGAGGTGCCCTTAGTATTGACTTGGCGGGAGGGGATCTCCTACCTCTATCGCAGCCGCTAAGTATCGATCTACCGCTCTCCACAGGATCGAATTATCCGACGCAAAAACGCATTTCTTAAAGTCTTTGTGAGCATGGAGCGCCTGGTAATGGCGGCGAAAAGATCCACTACTGTGTCTTTGGCAGTCACCCCTTCCCCAACTAGAACCGCTATCTTCTCTGCATATACCTGCGAGCATAACAAAAGCTGTCCTAATCGATACGCTCTGGCCGGTGCGCACATTCGCAGTAGGCTATTGTTGCCGTAATGTTCCCGTTCCAAGTCTTCCCATTCCTCCGTTGTGGCCATTATGACTCTGCGTTGCTTGGTATCCGTCATTCTGCTCACTCGAGCCTCCCAGCCCGCCAGCTGACGAGCTCTGCTTCTGTCAGGCATCCGTTTTCTCCACTAACTTACCGATGTCTTCCAGCATTCATCTCTCCATTCTGCCGTCCATGCTAGGACGACTTTGTCGTCAATGAGTTCTAGAATTTGGTAGGGTTCTTCAAACGCTCTAAGCAGCTCTAGTAGCAGAATCGGTTCATTCCTCGCCGCCGTTATCCATCGCTCTGTAGAGGCCTGAGTATCCGGAAATGGTATACGTGAACGTGATCGCCACGTGTCTCCTGCCGAATTCCAAACCTCTGTCCAGTCGGACGCCTCATCTCGCCGTTTTAGTTGGGGAGATTTATCCGGTGATTTGGCTTCGTTAAACTGGTCCAGCAAGTTCCGGGTGGTCGGCTCTGTCCATTCCTCTTGTACTATGCAAGCTGGCCCTCCGCTGGCTCGCTTCTTAAATGGAACAGCCTGGTTGTGGGGATTAACCACTGCTCCTTTGATGTTCTCACGTCCATCCGGAGAGGCTTCATGCGTTCGCTTCGTCAGACGCGGTGTATAGTCGGACTTGGCCGCTCTCGTTAGTGGGGTCTGGGAACTATCGCTCTTAAGGATCCCTGGCTGGATGGTTCGTAGCTTGAGTCCGAATACTGGTGATCTGATTCAACGTCCTGTGACTGCTCCCCTTGTTTCTCTTCTCTCGCTTCTCTGATTTGTTGCTGCCATTGTCGTACGACGGGCTCCGGAATTTGAAATTCTTTCATGAACTTGTCACATTCACCCTTCCTGTTGAGGTCCGAGCTGAGGAGTACCTGCTGTTGGGCCTCCGACAAATGCGCGACTGTGTTAATAAGGAAATGTAGTAGCTCAGTCCTTCGCTCCCCACCAACTTCCATAATGCTGTGAACTTCCTGTTTTAGGGCGTGGGTGAGGGTCGGCCCTTCCAGCCTCCAGATAATGTCATCTAAATCTCCAGTCCATTCTTCGGGATTCGATGGGGACTCTAATGCGTACTCTTCCGCGTTATCCTCTTCCGCCTTGCTCTCAGCCTCCTTCTTGTTCTTGCTGCTTCTTCGTTGGAGACTCCATCCTAGAGTCTGGGAAGTACCCTTCCTCTGGCATATCGCTGTCTCTGTCTCCGTGTCTGGGCTTGCTTTTGTCCGGTAACAGGCCTACCTTGCTGGGTCTTTTTCTTCGTCCCTCCATCCGTGCGCGTAAGCCGAATAGTGGCGGTCTCCAATGTGAACCACAATTGGCATCTTCGTCTGGTCCGAGCCGGCTTCGGTTTTCAACTCCAATACTCTATTCACGCAGGCACTTGGCGAGAGAAACCTTTCTCCACATGTGTAGAAGGATTGGTTCTGGTTCTTGTTATGTTGGGTTTCTGGTTGGTAGTGCTTCGCCGTCCAGTCTCTGCCTTGTCCGTTCTCTACCACAATGATGTCACGCCGCAACATGGCCCCGTATGCTATCAAAGTGTCATTACTCCCCACAGTGATGGTGGCAGGAAATCAGCCCGACTGGATCCGCTCTCCCCATACTCTTGCAGATATCTTCTGAACTCCGCCTTTGCATTGGGTTTGGACATCCGTTCATATCCTCTGCCTAGCTCAATGAGCGCGTTCCTTCTCGCGGCATGGTCATTATTGAGGTCGAACTCAATGCACGCTCGGGCTGTGCATCCCAACTTGAGCGTTGCCGTCAGCTCCTCCAGCATTCTTGGGTTTTCGGACAGGTCACTGCTGGGAACCGCTTGGGCAACCGCAAAGGCTTGACAGTTTCCGGTTCCAGGCGTATCTATTACTCGGAGTCCCATTGCTTCAAGTGCGTTCTCCAGGTTGGTCAGTTGGTCCCCCTGAAGGTTCCAACAGGTGTAGTTTTCCTTCCACTAACTCAATCTCCTGGATCCTGGTTATCATATCGGCTCGTGCCGTATCTTCTCGCACCATTAGAACGGGTATTTCCACTTTCGGGACTTTTTTCTTGTTGTGATCCTGGGTGGAAACTTCCGGCGATGATGCCTATGGCGTGCTTGCCTGGGAAGATTGCGAGTCCAACTACTGGGTTGGTTTCCGATCCTGGACTTTGTTCTGGGGTCACTGTTCCTGTCGATCCCGGAGACGACTTTCTTCTCTGTTCCTGGGTTGCTGACTCTTCCATTGTTGCTGTTGTTGAAAGTTTTGAAGATAGGTTTCGGTTTCGGCCTGATTTCTTAGTAGTCCCCCGATCGAACCATTCTTCATCCTTCTTCGATTTCGTCCGGGGATCGAGAGTGCTCGGCTTCGCCTCTCTAGTCTTCTGCTCTATCGTGGGTCGGTGACTCAATCGGTTTTTGGCCACTGTGGACCGTAGTTCATCCATACTTGTGAACGTTCTGGGCGGAACTTTTAGAAGGAGGATTGCTTCTTCCGATGCCACTACGCTACCTGGGCCGACAAACTGCTGGTTCGTGAGCCGGCAGTGACTCATAGGATGTCCCATGCCTCCGCACCGAAGGCACTGCTGCCTACCATTCATATGCGGGTGCTGAATGACGATACTTGAATTCAACCAGATAATTCTCACCACATCTGTTAACGCGCTTGGGCACCCTCCAGGTTGAACCGAACTTCTCAAGCTGTCGATGTCACCGAGTCCAGGCCGCTTTTGTCCAGATCGTTGAGGTCGAACGGCACTTGAAGCCATTGCTTCAGAAACGCGTTCAATCGTCCAATATTCATCGATCTAGATATGTTGTACAGCGTCACTCGATAGAAGACTTCGGTTGCCTCGTCGAGCTGTCGATCCCACACGTTCCTGACGAGATCGTCCGGTGTTGAATCATGAGCGTTCATCAAGCGGTGAACGCGGCTTTGAAACGGAACTTCCAACGTATCAAATTTCATTGCGACGGCTCGAGTGAAGAAGTGAAGGTGTAATTCGTGGCTAGTCATGTCATAACTAATAGCTTTCACCACCGCCAACATATCCCAGACGGCCTGGGCTCCCTCTCCTCGTCTGTGCATCGCCGTTGTAATTGTGTCCTTGAGACTACGCGTGCTCTGGAATGCTGCCTTTACCGGTATTTCTCCGGCTAGATCCATGATGAGTCGGCCTTCTACTTGCGCTCGTATGGTTTCAATAACCGGATTTTATCTTCGTCTCCATGATTTGGTCAAGGAACTGAGGCAGGGACCGACACACAATGTTGCCTTCGACCAGCCCTTCAATAATTCTCCACTCGATTTCGGTTGCTTCTCGAGACAATGCCACTCGGTGCTTTCCGTACGTTCTCTCACAGTGTGCTCGCAGTGTTTCCACTTCCTCTGGGATGCACTTCACCGGGTTGAACATAAAGTTCTCCAAGCGCTGTGCCTCTGGTCGATTGTCAGTCTCCGTGCCCTTTACCTTTTGCGCCCATTCCGTCAGAACTGGAGCTGCTGTCTCCACTCGACTTGAGGACATCAACCCCAGCTGTTTGTTCAACCCGAACACCACTGTCTGTCTGGTTCTGTAAGCCTTGTTTATAATTCTGTTCACATGACGTTCCCATTCAGTCCACGCCTGTCCGTTTACAATCACTACTTGTTCAAAGAGATCCAAGAGTTTCTCACGTTCCATCTGCTTGAGCTTTGGTAGCCGCTGCACCGCCATTGATAACCCGTTCGCTCCCGTTGGATAATTTCGATGAATCATCGAAAATAATGACTGAATGAGTTCCATCCACGAGTGTGGGCGTTGGTTCCTTTCGATGGCACTTTCCATTGCCGACTTCAGCGTGTCCGCCAGTACTTCCGCTGTCAGTTCGGGGTCCGTAGCTGCTTGGTCCTCTGCCATCTTGTCCTCCCCTTGAGGGCCGTCAGAATTCTGGGTGTCCCCGCCTTCTAGCTTGGATTCGTTGGTAATTTCTTGCTTCGACGACTCGTTCCTATTCGGTGTCAGGTCCGTCGTGCTCGGTCCATCTCCAGGAGGGTTTTCGTTCTCCCCTGGTCCCCTGTAAAACTGCAAGTTTTCCTTGCTGTCTTTCCGTTGCCGTCCATGGCGCCCTTAGCCACCGCTGTGGGGATATCCCATCGACCTCCTCTCTAGGGTTCCCAGGCTCCGGGGAGCTTGGTTCATGTTGCCTGCCTTTAGACTCGGGATTTGTATACCGTATCAGGCGTCGTCTGCTCGGGCACGTTTACCTCCGATCCGTTCTCAGCCAGTGCCGGGCTGAGGGTCCGCGCTTGCGCAAGCAAATTCGAAAGTGTAAGAGGGACGGCCTCTCAAGCTGCCCTAACTGTGTCATCCGATGACGTTGAAGTCGTAATAGTTTTTAACCTTCACGTCTCGAATGTGTGGACACTACTCATAGCTTGCCCAAGACAAGGGATATATACGCCAAAGCCATACATCTATTTGTTATCCATTCATACGCTGACTGCGCCACTTTCGTTCGCGGCTACACCATCTTCCCACTAAGACAGACATGCTCTCTTTGTTCGCTCGAGTGCTGTGGTCTCGATGCCTTAGCACTGGACGCCGCTGGGCTGGCCGCTGCAGCTGCCCTTCTTGGACGCGCTCACCGAGATACCCGAGAACGACCAGCTCGACACCGCCTTGGGGTTGGCCACGATGTCGTACAGGTTGGTGGCAGTTCCCGACAGACCCGAGATCGTGATGTCCTGGATGGTCACCTGGCTGGTAGC
Source organism: Phytophthora quininea (assembly GCA_011947345.1). NCBI lineage: Eukaryota > Oomycota > Peronosporomycetes > Peronosporales > Peronosporaceae > Phytophthora > Phytophthora quininea. The sequence goes on from JAAVTG010000644.1 coordinate 219,947, forward strand.
CGCGCCCGTGTAGCCGCCTTTGGACTTGCTGTAGTCCGAGTGGATCACGATGGCGTTCTGAACGTTCGACAGTTTGTTGTTGGTGTACTTGGCGTTGGAGACGAGGCCCTGGAGCCCGATGATGGTCTTGATGCGGATGCCGTTGACGCTGTTGGCGATCGTGTTGCCGCTGACCGTGAGGCCCGAGACGGTGTCCGACGAGTCCACACCGTTACCGCCGAGAGAGCCGATGGAGATGCCGTGACCGCCGCAGCAGTAGTTGTTGCTGAAGACCGTGTTGGTGCTCGACTGCATGGCCAGGCAGTCGTCCTGGTTGTAGATCTTGTTGCCGGTGATGGAGACGCCGTCGTTCCTGCTCAGATCGAAGCCGTCCGTGTTCTTGGCCTGGCCGTTGCCGGCGCTCGAGTCGAGGGTAAGGCCACTGATGGTGGTGTCCTGGGAGTTGAGGATGCTGAAGGTGCGGTAGGGCGAGTTCTTGAGCGTGAAGCCCGAGAGCGTGGAGCCCGTGACGGCGTGCAGACGGAAGAACACCGGGCGCGTGATCGACTGGGCCTGCTTCCAGTACCAGGAGCCCTGGCCATCGAGAGTGCCGGATCCCTGGACCTTGAGGTTGTTGCCGCTGAGCAACACGAGTGGGCCGGCCCACTTCTGCGTGCCGAACGTCGTAGTTCCCGTGAACTGGATGGTGGCGCCGCTCTGGGCCTTGCTCAAGTCGAGCGTGACGCCGGCGGGGACGGACAGCGAGCCGATGGTGACCGTGCTGCAGGACGAGATGTCGGTGCCGGTCTTGTAGGTGCCGGACAGCGTGCAGCCGCTGCTACCGCCCTCCTGTTCCTGTCGCAGCATGGTGGCTCCGTTGGCGGTGGAGGCAACGAGTGCGAAGGCGGCGGTGGCGACCGAGAAGAGCTTCATGGTGATCGTTGCGAAAGTCTTGGTGGTGGTTTGCCGCTGGTGGTGCTTTGCTCCGAAGAGTGCAAATTGCAGAATGATCCACTTGTGTGGGGACCACCGGCGACTCGTAGCGGCACGATCCAACGCGTCCGCCGGGTGTCCGTGACGAGCGTGAGGTCTTGAGCTCATGTGCCGGGCGGGCGTTCGTTTGAGCTCCTGGCGTTGCCTTGCCAGCTGGCTTGGAAGCTCGGCCCGCGGCGTGGACGTGATCCTGTCCCTGGAGCACGAACAGCGATTTCCAGGCCACCGCACGGCAGGCGTAGGCAGAGCGATGTTGCGCTACATGTTGAATCGCCGGCGTTGTGCCCAGGCCGGCGACCCCGCCCGGCACATTAAGGTTCAAAGAACCCGGCACGAGCACGCGTTCCAGACTCGTTACTGCTGCGTCCATGAGGCCTCCTGGTGCATAATTAACCACTAGCTGTGCATCTCGTTCTACTGTGTTGTTGCTGCTGACATTGAAGCAAATCCATCGTCTGTGTCGACCATCACAAACTGACGCGCCGTCAGACGCTATCGGTAGCGATTTGCCGCTCGTGTCACGTGAAGGCGTGGCAATCGGAGCAAGCATCTGAGTGTTGCTCTCTACGGTTTGGACGTCTGGAGTTGTTTTTAAACCGCTATGCACTACTATGGACAACTGGGTGTGCAGAAGAACTATAGCCTTGAGAATGGCGGCTGGAACACGGGCTGCGTGGAGACTTCGTCGCCGTGACTGCTGCGTGTACGACAACTAAACGCTTTTACGTCTCCGTCCGATTACCGAGATTGGAGCCACAAGCGCTCTGTTCGGTTTATCAGCATGGTTGATCTCGGCATCTTGATTTGAAAGAGAGCTAAGGATTTCGCGAGCTCGGCTTTGCCGCGCAACTGACCTATGATGTTAAGTCCACTTGGCCTCTTGACATGTAAAATATCGCCGTTGTTCCAGCCGAATAAAATACCTTCCAGCCGTGCGTCCTGGTCAACAGGGCGACATCGTGGTAGATTTGATAGCGTATGGCGTTCGATGACAGTTCACATCGCGTTTGGTACGGCTGCATGGAGAAAACATCTCGAGCAGATGAGATCTCGATGTTCACGAATTATTTCTCGCATGGCAACACACATTCTTCAAATTGGTCAGGATCATCAGCAATACGTGCGCACCAGGAGGCCTCATGGACGCAGCAGTAATGAGTCTGGAACGCGTGCTCGTGCCGGGTTCTTTGAACCTTAATGTGCCGGGCGGGGTCGCCGGCCTGGGCACAACGCCGGCGATTCAACATGTAGCGCAACATCGCTCTGCCTACGCCTGCCGTGCGGTGGCCTGGAAATCGCTGTTCGTGCTCCAGGGACAGGATCACGTCCACGCCGCGGGCCGAGCTTCCAAGCCAGCTGGCAAGGCAACGCCAGGAGCTCAAACGAACGCCCGCCCGGCACATGAGCTCAAGACCTCACGCTCGTCACGGACACCCGGCGGACGCGTTGGATCGTGCCGCTACGAGTCGCCGGTGGTCCCCACACAAGTGGATCATTCTGCAATTTGCACTCTTCGGAGCAAAGCACCACCAGCGGCAAACCACCACCAAGACTTTCGCAACGATCACCATGAAGCTCTTCTCGGTCGCCACCGCCGCCTTCGCACTCGTTGCCTCCACCGCCAACGGAGCCACCATGCTGCGACAGGAACAGGAGGGCGGTAGCAGCGGCTGCACGCTGTCCGGCACCTACAAGACCGGCACCGACATCTCGTCCTGCAGCACGGTCACCATCGGCTCGCTGTCCGTCCCCGCCGGCGTCACGCTCGACTTGAGCAAGGCCCAGAGCGGCGCCACCATCCAGTTCACGGGAACTACGACGTTCGGCACGCAGAAGTGGGCCGGCCCACTCGTGTTGCTCAGCGGCAACAACCTCAAGGTCCAGGGATCCGGCACTCTCGATGGCCAGGGCTCCTGGTACTGGAAGCAGGCCCAGTCGATCACGCGCCCGGTGTTCTTCCGTCTGCACGCCGTCACGGGCTCCACGCTCTCGGGCTTCACGCTCAAGAACTCGCCCTACCGCACCTTCAGCATCCTCAACTCCCAGGACACCACCATCAGTGGCCTTACCCTCGACTCGAGCGCCGGCAACGGCCAGGCCAAGAACACGGACGGCTTCGATCTGAGCAGGAACGACGGCGTCTCCATCACCGGCAACAAGATCTACAACCAGGACGACTGCCTGGCCATGCAGTCGAGCACCAACACGGTCTTCAGCAACAACTACTGCTGCGGCGGTCACGGCATCTCCATCGGCTCTCTCGGCGGTAACGGTGTGGACTCGTCGGACACCGTCTCGGGCCTCACGGTCAGCGGCAACACGATCGCCAACAGCGTCAACGGCATCCGCATCAAGACCATCATCGGGCTCCAGGGCCTCGTCTCCAACGCCAAGTACACCAACAACAAACTGTCGAACGTTCAGAACGCCATCGTGATCCACTCGGACTACAGCAAGTCCAAAGGCGGCTACACGGGCGCGGCTACCAGCCAGGTGACCATCCAGGACATCACGATCTCGGGTCTGTCGGGAACTGCCACCAACCTGTACGACATCGTGGCCAACCCCAAGGCGGTGTCGAGCTGGTCGTTCTCGGGTATCTCGGTGAGCGCGTCCAAGAAGGGCAGCTGCAGCGGCCAGCCCAGCGGCGTCCAGTGCTAAGGCATCGAGACCACAGCACTCGAGCGAACAAAGAGAGCATGTCTGTCTTAGTGGGAAGATGGTGTAGCCGCGAACGAAAGTGGCGCAGTCAGCGTATGAATGGATAACAAATAGATGTATGGCTTTGGCGTATATATCCCTCGTCTTGGGCAAGCTATGAGTAGTGTCCACACATTCGAGACGTGAAGGTTAAAAACTATTACGACTTCAACGTCATCGGATGACACAGTTAGGGCAGCTTGAGAGGCCGTCCCTCTTTGTTGCGGATTGGTTTCCGGTAGAAAAGCGGTGGACCGCTAGCACTGGATGCTGCTGGGCTGTCCGCTGCACGTGCCCTTGTTCGAGGCCTTGACCGTGATACCAGAGAACGACCAAGCCGACACCACGCTGGGGTTCGCCACGATGTCGTACAAGTTCGTCGCTGTGCCAGACAGACCCGATACCGTGATGTCTGTGATCGTCACCTGGCTTGTCGGCGCGCCCGAGTAGGCTCCCTTTGACCGGTCGTAATTGGAGTGGACGACAATAGCGTTCTCCACGTTGGACACGTTGTTGTCGATGTACTTGACGTTCGAGATGAGCCCCTTCTGGCCGCTGACAGTCTTGATTCTCAGTCCATTTTCGCTGTTGACGATGGTGTTGCCCTGTACGGTCAACCCCGTGACGGTAGTGGACTGGTCCACAACACTTCCTCCCAGCGAGCCGATGGAGATGCCGTGGCTTCCGCTGCAATAGTTGTTGCTAAAGATCGTGTTGGTGCTCGACTGCATGGCGAGGCAGTCGTCCTGGTTGTAAATCTTGTTGCCCGTGATGGTCACGTGGTCGTTCTTGGTCAAACCGAAGCCATCCGTGTTCTTTGCCTTGTCGCCGCCGGCGCTTGAGTCGAGCGTGAGGCCGGAGAGCGTAGTTTCGATGCACGTGACGATGCTGATGGTTCGGAAGGGCGAGTTCTTGAGCGTGAAACCGGACACGGTGGAGCCGACGACACGTTGGAGGCGAAGGAACACTGGGCGAGTAATGGACTCGCCCTGCTGCCAATACCAAGATCCCTGGCCATCCAGCGTTCCCGATCCCTTGACCGTGAGGTCGTTACCGGTTAAAAGGACGAGCGGGCCGGCCCACTTTTGCGTGCCGAACGTGGTGGTGCCCGTGAACTCGATGGTGGCTCCCGTCTTCGCCCTGCTGAGGTCCAGCGTGACGCCGGCGGGGACGGACAGCGATCCGATCGTCACCTTGCTGCACGACGAGATGTCGGTGCCAGCCTTGTAGGTGCCCGTGAGGTTGCAGGGTCGCCAGCTTCACGCAGCATGGAGGACCCGTAGACAGAGCTGGCGGATAGCGCAACCGCAGCAACGATCGTGGAGATTATTTGCATTGTCGGTGCTTCAGATGATGCAAAATTGAAAGTGCATCTTCTTGGGAGGACAGGCACGTGTGCTCCCTCTCCACCGAGCACCAGTAAGCGCTCCGTTGAGTCCACGCACGCGTTTAATCCGACTTTTTCGTGTCGACAGCGCGGAATTCAACGTCGACAAGTGCACTTCCCATGCCAGACGGTCATCTCGAAGGGACACTTTCAGTGGAGATTAAACGACAGCTGAGGACACACGCCACGAACATCCAAATCGAAAGCAATACAATCATCGTCTTGGTCGCCAAAGACGAACGCCATTGAACAAGCCGCGCCAAATTGCTACATTCTTGAGTTTTTGTCCAACAAATGTTTCCGCCGAAGAGGGCGTCCCTATCTATCGTCGTCCAACGTGAATCCACGTGCCTGTATTCATCGTTTTGCGACGGAAATCCCAAGTTAGCTGCCTGTCTACCTGCGGGGCAAGATTACTACGACTGTAGTCGAGCGGTGAACGCCCGTGGCGGAGCTTGCTCTACAGTAACACTGTGCACGGGAACCGTTCGTGGCGAACGTTATTAGTCTACGTCGTTTTCGCGCCATCTTAGCGAATGTGCGCCAGGATCTGCTAGCCAAACAAAGACCCGATCAACAACTTGCGGCCGACAACTCGACGTTTGGGACTCTGCTCTCTTCCTTGTTGCTGGTGCTATGCTGAAGAAGCACGGAGCTGAGTCAACAGGAACGGAAATTGCGTCGATTATTATAACTACTTAGTAGCTTTCTCGTCTCATGGTGAATATGCAACCTGACTGTCCCTAAGAGTTACGTTCGTGTCGTCCACATGCGCTGTATCAAGTGGTAGAGCGCGAGGACATCAATTCTCGTCGAGTAAACGCCCATATCCTTCGACTGTCTCTGCGGTACCATCAATTACTCGTTCTCCGTGCTCTCCACACTCATCGCGTCCAATGCCGCGGCCTCCACCAGGGACCGAGGGTTCGGAATGCTCCGAATCAGGTGCCACACCTGCACCACCACCGCGCGCGACGACACCAAGTCCACCAGGGTCACGTTCGTGGACACCGTCACGCGCTGCGACTGGGCCGTGCGAGGCGCCAGCGACACCTCGGCCTGCTCCAGCCACCGCATGTCGTCCGACTGCAGCTCGCCGGCGACGTCCCACCCCTCGGCGCCGCGCACGCGGTGCAGCAACACGAACTTGCTCCACGGTGGCACGCTCATGCTCACGCTGCGCACCTCCAGACGGGACCCACCCAGTGCCGTCGACGCGTGGCCCACTGCCACCGACACCGCCTGCTTCGGTGGCAACGACAGTGTCTCGTTCGCAAACACCACCGTACGAAGCTCCACCGACAGCTCCGCGTCGCGTCGGTGCCACTCAACCGACACCGAGCGCGCGATCTCCACCTTCTGCGCCGGATTGTACTTGTCCCGGAACACCAACACCACAGACCCACGGAAGCGGCCTGCAAACGATGCCGCCGGGTACAACGCCAGCGTTCCTGTCTGCGACTCCGAAGCCGAGGTCGAGGTCGGAGCCGACTCATTCCGTGCCGCCACGGCCGTCATCGACACATCCTTCACGCGAACCACACTGCCGCCAGCAAACGCCTGCGCCTCGGCGTACTCACCGCGGGACAACACAGCGCCGGGTACCGTCGGGCTAAGCTTAAGAGACATCTTCATCTCGTAGCATACGAACAAGGTCGTGCAGACAACTCGGCGTATCGTAAAACATACACTGCCATTTCCAACAGATTGAACCGCCGAACATCACCCGACACACCAAAGTCGAAGGCGGCCACACGAGCATGCCTCGCTGCTTGTCGACCAGTTGACGCACTAGCAGCACCCCAATGGCACCCTCGATTTGCTGCTATTCTGCAATGCTTTTCATTGTTCGGCTTGTGCTGTCAACGGTGTCCGCATGCTCGACTCATATCCATCTGTTGGGCCAGTCGAGCAACTTTGCCCATCGGAACGATGTGCATTACGCGTCAAGCTCGCGACAGAGCGGACAATTCTCGCGATGAATTGGTCAAAGCGACGATAGTCGGCGCCTAAACGGTTCCAGCTTCAAACATTGCGCTCGTTTGTCTTCGCCGACGAGTGCCGGGGCCACAAATTGCACGCGATTTGCACCGTGACAGGTGGAACCACGGCGACTGGCGATTGTCGAGCGCAGCGCGAGCATTGTGTGCCTGTATGCAGCGCGTATTAAAGCTGCAAGGTAGTGCTACGGCTCCGTCGACATCGGACACTGGTGTGTTTGAATCATCAGCGAGGTGAGAACAGGCCCATTCTCACGGACTGTGTGGACTCATTCATCAATTTGCCCCCAAGCAAGCCCCGAAACCTGTCCATCCCTCCCCAAACATGAAGATCTTCACCTCTACGTATGCTGTCCTCGCATTGCTGGTCGCCATCGCCAACGGCTCCGATGTCGTGACTCAAATGAGCCAGGAGGATGCCAGCCAGGTTGGCCAGGTGCAGCCCGCCGACCAAGTAGAGCAGACGGCTTCGTCGTCTCAAGTTGACCAGGATGACTCCTGTACCCTCACCAGTAACTACATCGAAGGCACCGACGTTTCTCACTGCAGCAAAATCATTGTCGACTCGCTTTCCGTTCCTGCTGGAGTCACCCTCGACTTGTCCAACGTGACAGTCGGAGCCAACATCCAGTTTCAGGGAACCACAACCTTCGGTCCTCTGG